>PVKU01013461.1:0-28742 GCA_004027475.1 Anoura caudifer | reverse complement strand
CACCTTTTCCATGTCCATTACCCTGTCAGGTCCTCAAATTCCTCCTTGCCTAACGGTTATCTCATGGTTATCATATTAACGATTGCCTTGAAGAGTCCCTCAACTTATTCCTAATCTCTCTCATTCTCCCCAGCAAAACCCAATCTTGGTGAAATCTAGCCCTCCACCTGTTCTACATTCCTACCTAAGTAGCCCAACCGTGCTGACTGGGCTCACATCACACTGAAGACCGCAGTGCAGCCCAATGTTTCCATGGTCAGCTCATTCTTGTGCTCTCCCAGAGGCTCTTCCACCCCTTCTCCACTATCCTCTCCACTATCCTCACACCTCCAGTACCCATCCTGATTCTGCTGTCATCATTCTTTTTTGTTTCAATATAACAACCATAGCTTCAATATATGAAGCTATAATTCACATATATTCAATGGTTTTCAGTATATCCAGGGTTGTACAACCATTACCACATGAATTTTAGAACATTTTCATTAACTAAAAAACAAATCTGTTCTTATCAGTACTTGTTCTCCATTTCCCCCAAACTCCCAACACAGACAACCACTTATCTGCCTTCTGCATCTACGGATTTGCCTCTTCTGGGCATGTCCTATAAATGGAATCATACAATATGTGGGCTTTGTAAGTGGTGTCCTTCACTTAACCTACGTTTTCAAGGCTCGCCCCTGTTATAGCATGTGTCAGTACTTCCTTCCTTTTTCTCCCACTGTGGCTACATCACATCACATTCCCACCGACAATGTACTGGGGTTCCAATTTCTCCACATTTTTGCCAACATTTGTTATCTTCAGGTTTGGAGTGTTTGTTAATAGCCATCCTAGTGAGTATGAGGTGTTTATTTCATTATGCTTTTGACTACTGACTAATCATGTTGATCAACTTTTCATGTGCCTGTTGGACATTTGTACATATTCTCTGGAGAAAAGTCTATACAATCCCTTTGGTTTAATTGGGTTATGTTTTTATTGTTGAATAAGAGTTCTTTATATACTCTGGAATCTAGACCTGTACAGACATATAATTTGCAAGTATTTTCTCCCATTCAGTAGGTTTTCTTTCACTTTCTTGATAGTGTCTTCAGGTGCACGATAGTTTTAAAATTTGATGGAGTACAATTTATTTATTTTTTTTCTTGTTGCTGATAGTTTTGTGTTTAACAATCTAAGAATCCATTGCCAAATCTAAGGTCATGGAGGTTGACCCCTAAGAGAGTTTCATAGCTTTCGCACTTACATTTAGGTCTTTGATCCATTTTTTTAAATATATGGTGTGAGGTACAGTCCAATTGTTTTGTATGTGGATATTCAGTTGTCTCAGCCACATTTGTTGAAAAGACTATTTTTTACCCACTGAACTGTCATGCCCTTTGCCAAAAACTATGCGTAAGTGTATGGTTTTACTTCTTGACTCATATTCTATTCCATTGATCTATATAGCTATCCTTATGTCAGTACCACATTGTCTTGATTAATAAGTTGCAAAATCAGGAAGTATGGACTGTTTTTTTGGCTATTCTGGATCACTTTATCTCCTAATCCCCCAAAATGGAGTCATCAGTAACCTAGCTGCTTGGGGCAAAACCTTGGCATAACCTGAGTTTTCTCTTTCTTACTCCAACTAATCCTGTAGATTTGATCTTCAAAATACCTCCCAAACTGGACAATTTCCGCACCTCACAGCTATTACTGTGATCTGAGTAAGCACTAGCCCTCGCGCAGACACTGCAACGGCCTCCTGCTTAGTCTGCTCGCTTCTATTTTTTGTCTCCTGTCCCTCAGCAGACTATTTTTTCCACACAGTAGCCAGAGTTAATCATATCGCTCCCTTGCTCTTAACCCTTCTATGGCTTTCTGTCATATCTAAAATGAAGTGCAAAACCCTACGTGAACTGACCACTGCTTATCGCTTTTCTCTTTCCCACTTCACTCTCTGCGGCTTCCCTCTACATTAAGACACATGCCAAACACGCTCCTGCATTAGGGCCTTTATACATATTCCCTTCACCTGGAATGACTCTCTTCAAATATCAACTCAAGAAGTCTTCCTTAATCTTTTTATTTAACAGTCCCCACCCCAATCTTTCCTGCCCTGGTCATTCTCTATCCCTTGTTCTTGCCTTATTTTTCTTAATTTTTGACATCTATTTCCTCCATAAGAACGTAAGCTTCATGAGAACACAGATTTCTCTTTTGTATCCTCAGCTTGTATCACAGTAGCTGGGTTATAGTAGGTGCTAACTAAATACTGGACTGTCAGTTAAAAGAGAATAAATAATACATTATAAACAGCACAGTCATCTTGTGAATTATTCAGGGAGGCTCTCAAAGTTGAGCATCAGACAGTGGGCTTAGTCAGAAATCTGAGCCAAAGCTGCCTTCTCTCATCCTGACCCTCAGTCACAAAGTTTGATTGATTCTCTCACCAAAAGATTCTCAAATCTATCCACTCCCATTGGCCCTGTTTCATTACCTCTCTCCCTGTTTCCAGTCTCAGTTCCTCCCATCCTGCTTTCACACTGCTCAAAGAACAACTCAGGCCCAGCATTAGCTGTGGCAGAACCCCAAAAGCCTTCCCTGACCCAAGAAGGCCCCAAGCTCTGTAGGTGAACAGCACCCCATGTGCATATCCATCATAGCACTTCTCACACAACATTCTAGTTACTGCTTTATCTACATAAGTATGTATGTAGGTAGAGCAGAATCTCTCCCCCAGCAGAATCTCTCTTCATCACCTCAGAATTCCACATTTCTGGCATAAAACTGACACTCAATATAAATATATATTTAATGAATCAATTTGGCAAGGTAGTTTCTTATTCACAAGTTTGATGGAGTATTTTCTTGGCTTTAAAAACAATAGAATATTTTTGTAACATAGATGAAAATGTCTCTAGAGCTTGATCTGAAATAACTCTTGAAATGGGAAGGCCCTATCTGCCTCATTCCACTCAAGAAATAAATTCTTACTGTTCTCTCAGGTACTAGACTTGATAATTTTATTTTATTAGAGATAGCTTCTAACTCAAAAATCCTAATAATTATGTAATAGTCCCTAAGGATAAACAACCCTAAAAAAGGTAGGCATCCCTAAGTCCATTTTACAGATGAGCACATAAGGGCTCAGAAGCTTCAATCCTGTAAATACCTGGTCTAGGCTATGATTCCAAGTCTGTTGGACTCCAAAGCCAGTACAATATCAAACTGCTTTCTTTGCTGCTTAGAAGCCACAGAGGACCCCATCCCTACCCAAGTTGTAGTAATTTCAAGTTTAGAGATAAGCTTTATTTTGCAACAGGTACACCTGAACGTTGACCTTAACCTCCAGTACTGCTGAAGTTAGGCCCTGTGTCTGAAGTGTTAGCATGACTTGTTCACCACCTTTCCATACAAAGATGAAAGTACTCACATAAAAATATCTTAGCAGTGCCTCTTACCTTGAGGCCAAAGGGAAGAGTCAATACTGAGAAAATCCTTAAACCATACAATTCCCATTTAGGATATAAAAATACAGAGTCTAGAACCATTATATTTTTATGAACAAAATTTCTATCTATGAGGTATTGAATAATTTAGAGGCCTTAGAAAAACAACCACTTGTCTAGTTCATACTAGTACTTATATATAATATTTATAGCTCAATCTTTTTAACAGCTGGAATTTTTATTTAAACAATTCAATGATATATATCAAGAATTTAAAAATAACTTGTATCTTCTGACCCAAGAATTATACTTTGGGAATCTACTCTGAGAAAATTATCTGAATTTAAATGAGATCACAAGACAAAGGTATTTTATCAAAGCATTATTTACAGCAATAAAAAATTTAAACAACCCAATGTTCAAACAGAATAAAATACTATGCAGAAACTCAAAATAAAGACTGAAAGAAAATACTTGAATACCAAAATATCAACTGTAATTCAGGGGGAGAGAGGTGGGGTTTGGGGTGATTATTTTGGGATGACTATTTTTCTATGCTGCTGATTTTTTTCAATAAGCATATACCACTTTAATCATGTAAAAAAGTTGTTTAAATATTGAGGGACACCCTAAATGAGAAGACAGGTCCAGGCAGTGATCAACAGTCACTGTCAGCTGAAAGCCGGCTTTCTAATGACGAATTAGTCTGACCCCACAGATTGAAGGTAACAAGAGAGTATGTAACCCCACACACTGATGCAATATAAAATATAAAATGCGTACAAAGTACTCTTGTCAAAAAATTTAATAAATGAATCCAATCAAGCCTCAAATCTAACTAGAAGTTTCCCGAAATTATAGTCTAGAACAGAAGAACATTTTAAAGATAGAACAGGGATACAAAATAAGCAAAATCCAGGAGGAAAATTCTAAAAGACAAAAAGCTAGCCTCCTTAACAAATAAACCATAAAGAAAAAAAAAAGAAAGAGAGAGGGGAGGGTGACAGACTAAAAGAGACTTAAAAGAGACATCAGCCAAATATATTGCATAAACCTTGTATGGACACTAATTTGAACAAACCATTAAAAAAATTAAGAGATAACTGGGGAAGAGGAGGATGCTAACTGGTATAATAATGGTACTGTGGCTTTATTTATTTTTATTTAAGTAGTCCTTACCTTTTAAAGATACAAAATAAAATATTTATAGATGAAATGATAGGACTGTAAATTGCTTCAAATAAATCTATTGGGGAGCAGATGAGAAACAAGTCAGAGGTGAAAAGAGACTGGCCATATGTTGATAATCACAAAAGCTGCAAAATGGGCTCATAGGGATTCATTATACTGTTAAACAATAAAATTTTAAAAACTGGTTCAAAATAAAACCTGCTGTTAAAAGCTAACTATGTAAAACCAAAAAAAGTAAGGTAAGAATACATATCAAACTGTTTGTTCACACAGTGCCTTGGACTGAGGTGGACCATGGATGAATTTTTTCTGAGTAAGTAAAATTTCCCTAAAATCTTCTATAGTCAGACATACTACTTAAAAAAAAATTGTTAGAAGGCAAACAATCTAATGATTAAGAGTGGAGCCCCTGGATAAGTGGCTAATTCCAGGGCTGAAGCATGAAAAGTCAAGGTAGGCCCACAACCTTTTGTTATAAAAAGTAAGGAAGTGCTCAGAGAACAGATGGGTATATGCCAAACGGGGCCAGAAGACAACTTAAAGGGACTTTCAAATTTGGAACAATCTGAACATCAATATGACTACCGGAAAGAATGAATCATAACACAATAAATTTTAAAAATGAATCCAGAAGTCTATACCACATTTTAAAAAATACAGACAGAGGAGGGGAGAGATAGTTCCTCTCTACAGAAGATGTCAGCTAATTAATGTAGAAGAATGACAGGAACAAAAACAGTCTCCATTTACTACTATAGTAATAATTTAAGCAAGAATCACCAATGGATGCTAAAACCATAGGTGAATGCCTGTTTGAGGATAGGATATTCATACAGCCTCAAAGTATTACCCCACAGATGATATTACTGATCACAAAGGGAAAAAAGTACCTTTACAGAAGAAAATCTGGTAGATACCACCTATGAATTTTAACAGTCCCAATAGCACAAACTAGTATCTCTTGCTCCCTGATGTGTTATGGACTGAATGTTTGTGTTCCCCCAAATCCTTATAGTAAAATCCTAACCCCTAATGTGATGGTATTAGAATTTGGGACCTTGGGGTAATGGGGTGATTAGGTGATTAGGGCATGAGGGTGCAGCTTCCCTGAAATGGGATTAGTTCCATCACAAGGGGCTGAAGAGACCAGAGTTCTCTCCTTCAACCACCTGAGGACACAGCAAGAAGTCAGAAATCTACAACCCAGAAGAGGGCCCTCACCAAGACCCAAACCCTGATCTCAGACTTCCAGTCTCCAGAACTGTGAAAAATACATTTCTGTTGTTTGTAAACCACTCAGTCTATGGTACTTTGTTAGAATGGCCCAACTTGACTAAGACATGGTGCATTTAGAAGAATACAACACTCCCTTCATTATGTTCCTGCCAAAAATGTTTACCTTGGGTCTAATCACAAGAAAACATCAGACAAATCCAAACTAAGGAATATCCGGGGTAGAAAAACCAGAGAGGAGTAGCTCTACATTCTGTGAATTCTGCTTGTGTCCTCTGCTGTCTCCAGAAACACTCATGTACTAGGCAGACTCTTACTAAGGATAAAATAACCAAACTGAGTTTAAAGTGCAGTTTGATTCCAACCCACTTAACTGTCTTATGAAACAAACAAATAAAAATAATAATTATCTGAGGAATAAAACCAACTCTAGTATATCCACAATATAACATTCACAACTGTCTAGGATACCATCCACAATTACTTAACATACAAAGAGAATGAGGAATATTTTCAATTGATAGGGGAACAACAATTTGAATGGCTACAGATTACTTGTCAGAAACTAAGAATGCCAGAAGATAATGGAACAAAATCTTTAAAGTGCTGAAAGAAAGAACAAACAAAAGAACCCATCACCCAAAATTCTATATTCAGTAAAAACATCCTTCAAGAATGATAGTAAAATCAAGACACTCTGAGATAGTAAGAATGTTAAGGAAGCCTGTTGCTGGTAGACTCACACTGTAAAAATGCTCACAGCAATTCTTCAGGCTGAAGGAGGTGACACAACATAAATCAGACCATCAAGACAACTGAAGAGTATCAGGAATAATAAATACCTAGCAAATATGAAAGACTATTTTCCTCTTAATTTCTTTAGAATACAAATTATTGTTTAAAGCAAAAATATAACATTGTTTGATGGGGTTTATAATATATGTGGATGTACATATGACAACTATGGTATGAAAGGAAGGGGAAGGTAATAAATGGACCTGTGTTGTTACAAGATTCCTAGATTTTACAAAATGTAAGTAGACTTACAGTTAATACCACTTTATTGCAAGTGAAAAGCCTACCTTCCCTACAGCAGCCACTAAAAATTTAAAAAAGTAGAGGAAGGAAGGAAGGAAGGAAAAGAAAAGAAGGAAGGAAAGGAGGGAAAGAAGGAAAACAAATTCTGTAACATATTCAAACAATTAAAAGAAGACAAAAGAAAAATGATAAAAAACTGAAATGGACAAACAAAAAACAGTAAAATGGTAGACCTAAATCCAATCACATCAATAATTAAGTTAAATACTAATTAATGAAATTTCCAATTAAAAATTAGAGACTGTCAGAATGGGTGAAAAGCATGACCCAATGGTATGCTGCCTAGAAGACACACTTTAAAGACAAGAACACAGATATGGTAAAAGTAAATGAATTGAAAAAGATATCCAAGCCTACAGTAGGCATAAAGGCGCTGAAATTGCTAGAACCATGTCTAGTTGCTCTTGCAGATGAAATACACATCAAGAAAAAGTGTATTACCAGAGGTGACTAAACAACACATTTACAAGTTGGCTCTAAAATATATATGCAGCCCTGGCTGGTACGCTTCAGTGGACTGAGTGCCAGACTGAAAACCAAAGGGTTGATGGTTTGATTCCCATTCAGGGCAAATGCCTGGGTTGCAGGCCAGGTCCCCAGTAGGGGGTGTGTGAGAAGCAACCACACATTGATGTTTTTCTTTCCCTCTCTTTCTCCCTCCCTTCCTCTTTCTAAAAATAAATAAAATCTTTAAAAAAATAAAGTTAATAAAATATATATGGAAATAGAATGACTAGAAGTCACACTGAAACTGATAGGAAGAACGGAGATGCTAAACAGCTGGGCAGTTAAGAATGCAGAAGGAATGCTGGCTGATGTGGCTCATGGACTGAGCGCTAGCCTACGACTGAAAGGTCACCAATTCATCCAATCAGGGCACATGCCTGGGGTTGTGGGCCAAGTTCCCAGATGGGGATGCAAGAGAGGCAACTTGTCAGTGTTTCTCTCGCAGTTGAATGTTTCCCTACCTCCCTTTCCCTCTCTCTAAAAATAAATAAAAACAAAATCTTAAAAAAAAAGAATGCAGAGGGATATCTCCTCTGCAGATATCCCCTGTGGAGTAAGGGGACCAGCCTCACATCTGGCTCCCCAACCCAGAGCACCAGTGCCAGGAAGAGTCCCCACAACATATGGCTGTGAAAATCAGTGGGACTGCATCCAGGTAAGATGAAGGGCTACTGGAGACCCAGGCTTCCACTTAAAAGTGGAATCTCTGTGCAGAGATTCACTCTCAACCACTTGCCCTGTGCTCCAACAAAGGGACAGCAACTCAAAGAGTGCTAGGTACATAATGGGTAGGAACAAGCAAGGGCTGAAGGAATGGCTCTCTCCTGGACAGAAGTGCCGGCAGATGCCACTGGCCCTTTGTTGAGCCCCACCCACCCACCCATCCTGCAGACAAAGGCAGGCACCAAACCTGAGTTTCAGTTAACTTGGCTAGCACTACTCACCTCACCCTGCTTATTCCTGAGACCACACTCCACCCAACTAGCACACTGGCTGCTCCTCACCATCAGCTGTCCTCAGCCCATGCTGCAGACTTTCCTCAAAATCCTTCAAAGGTCTACAAACCCAAAATAAACACTGGCCTCAGTGTGCCCTATACCTCTTACTAAGTGACCACAAGACAGACACTAGTGGTAGCTGGCCTAGCTTCACAGCATGGCCTCTCCCATATGCCTCCAAGCCCAGAACAGGAGCACCAACCACAGATCACTTTGTAGCTCCTACTAGGTGGTCCTAGGACAAACACAGGCAACAGCTGAATTGTGCCAGCATCAGAGAAGACCCCAGAACCAACACACCTGGTGGCCAGCTTCAGACCACACCAGAGCATCACCTAATTAGCTACATAAATGACACACCCAAAGGATGGACTCCACAGCCACCAGAGCCATGATAAAGTGAATCCCACTCTGTGGGGCAGCCCCCACACAACAGCTCGTCCACTGCAGTCCTGGCCAGTCATCATGGCCAGTCATCCTGAGGGCCAATCACACCACTGAGATGCCAACAGCAATCAAGCTCAACTACAACAGGAGGGGACACACAGCCCACACAAGGGACAACCCTGGAGCATCTGACTCAGGTGACCAGAAGTTCTCCATCACTGGGCTCCACAGGGCACCTACTATATAAGGCCACTCTACGAAGATCAGGAGACATAACAGATCTACCTAATATGTAGAAACAAACACTGAGTGGCAACAAAATTGAAGAAGTGAACAAATGTCCCAAATGAAAGAACAGGATGAAACTCCAGAAAAAGAACTAAATAAAATAGAGGTAAACAACCTACCGATACACAGTTAAAAACAATGGTTATAAGGATGCACAATGAACTTAGCAGGAGAATAGGTGGAGTCGGTGAGAACTTACACAAAGAGATAGACACCACAAGAAAGAACCAATCAAATGAAGGATACACTAACTGAAATGAACTAACACAAATGAAATACATTAACTGTGATTCCATTAGATGGAATCACAGCAGATTAGATAAAGTGGAGCATTGAATCAGTGATTTGGAAGGCAACAGAAAAAGGGAACCCCATTGGAACAGAAAAAAGAAAAAGAATTTTTAAAAATGAGAACAGTTTAAGGGACCTCTAGGAAAACATCAAGCATAATCACATTTGCATCACAGAAGTGCCAGAAGAACAGAAAGAACAAAAGATTGAAAATCTATTTGAAAAAAATGACTGAAAAACGTCCCTAACCTGGTGAAGAAAGAGATATACAATTTCAGCCCACAAGACACATCATAATTAAAATGTTGTAAAAGACAAAGAGAGAATCTTAAAAGCAGCAATAGAAAAGCAGTCAGTTACAAGGGAGCTCCGTAAGACTTCCAACTGATTTCTCAACAGAAACTTTGCAGGCTGAAGGGACTGGCACAAAATACTCAAAAGCAATAAAAAACAGGAACCTATAACTGAGATTCCTTGCAAGGCTATTGTTTAGAACTGAAGGAGACATAATGCTCCCCAAATAAGAAAACACTAAAGAAGTTCATCATCACCAAAACAGTATTTTAAGAAATATTAAAGGGACTTCTTTAAGAAGGAAAATAAAGAGACCAAAAATATAAATGAAATGGCAATAGCTACACACCTATCAATAATTAGTTTAAATGTAAATTGACTAAATGCTCCAATCAAAGGACATAAAGTGGCTGAATGGATGAGAAAACAAGACCCATACGTAGGCTGCCTAAAAGAGAGCTGCTTCATAATGAAACACACACAGAATGAAAGGTAAAAGGATGAAAAAGATACTTCATGCAAATGAAACAAACCAAAAAAAACCCCAAACCTGGGGTAGCAATACCTGTATCAGACAAAACAGACCCTAAAACAAAAGCAGTAACAAGAAACAAAAGGACAGTTCACATACAACAGCCAAGATATGGAAACAACCCAAGTGTCAATCAACAGACAATTGAAAAGAAGATGTGGGGTATATGTGTATGCATATATACACACATATGTGTGTACATATATATGAATATTACTCAGCCATAAAAAAATGAAATCTTACTATGTGCAGCAACACAGATGGGCCTGTAAGGTATTATGCTAAGCAAAATAAGTGAGAAAGACAGACAAATACCACATGATTTTACTTATATATGGAATCTAAAAAACAAAATAAACAAAACAGCAACAGATTCATAGATACAGAGAACACACTGATGGTTGACAGATGGGAAGGGGGTTAGGGAGCCAGATGGAAAAAATGAATGGACTGAGAAGTACAAATTGGCACTTACGAAAGTCATGGGGATATAAAGCACAGCAAGGGGAATAGAGCAAATAATATTGTAATAACTATGGTATCTACGGAGCCAGATGGGTGACTAGACATAGCAGGGGGATTGCTCTGCGTATTATATAAATGTTTAGTTTATTATATAAATGTTTAGCGTATTATATAAACATTTAACTGCTATGCTGTATCACTGAAACCAACAATATTGAATGTCAACCGTAACTGAAAATTTTAAGCAATAAAAAAATTTTTTTTATAATAAAAAACAAATAAAGGTACCTGACTTCAAGACTTACTATGAAGCTACTAGTCAAGATATTTGTGGGATAGACATAAGGAAAAACAGACAGACCAATGAACTATAACAAAGAACATAGATATAAGTCTTCACATATAGTTATCTGAATTTCTAAAAAAGCACCAAAGTAATCCAATGAAAGGAAAGTCTTTTTCAACAAATGGCTGAAAATCAGCTAGATATCCACATGGAAGAAATAAACCTATATCCTTACACCTCACATCCAATACAAAACCTCAAGATACATCATGAATTTAAACAGAAAATAATAACCATAAAGGAAAACAATTGATAAATTAGACTTCATTTTAAAACTTTTGCTCATCAAGACACCATTAAGAACATGAAAAGGCGAGTCACAGACTAGAAAAAATATCTGTACAACATATCTGACAAATGACTAATATTCAGGACATATGAAGAACTCCTAATCTCAATAATAAAAAGTCAAACAATCTAATTTACTAACTTAGTGATTTTGACCAACTACTTCTCCCTAAGGATGATAAAATCTAATTTGTAAGGTTACTGTCAAGATCAGGTGAGATAAGGGTACAGTCCACCTTTACCACTCACCTCATCCATAGTTCTATTTTATGTATTTTATATATACATATATGTATACACGTACATATGTGTTTGTGTGTGTTTGTGTGTGTGTATAGTTTCAAATGAGATTTTATTTGAAAACAGGATTCTCTTGTTTAGGAAAAAGAAAGGTTGAAATTCATGGGTCTACAACTCACTCCTGGTCTTTGTAATGACAGTGACTATAATTTCTACTGATTTGTGCTAGGCATTATGCACTATGTCCTAATATCGGATTGGCCAAAAAGTTCATTGGTTTTTTCCATAAGATGTTTCTAATAGCACTTAGTTGTCTTTAACTTCATTTGAAACAATTTTGCTAGATTGAATTGTGACAGCTATCCTATCACCATGATTTTAAAAAGCTTATCAAAATTGGTGAATTTTTGTGTAGCCATTTTAATACTGAATATGGAAGAAAATATGCAACATTTTCAGCATATTATGCTTTATGATTTCAAGAAATGTAAAAATGAAATTGAAATGCAAAAAATTTTTTTGCAGTGCATGGAGAAGGTATGTGACTGACCAAATATGTCAAAAGTGGTTTGTGAAGTTTCGTACTGGAGATTTCTCACTGGACAATACTCCATGGTCACGTAGACCAGCTGAAGTTGATAGCAATCAAATCAAGACATTAATTATAATAAGCAATGTTATACCATGCAGGAGACAGCTGACATACTTAAAATATTCAAATCAATAAAGTTATTGGTGAAAATGAAAAAATGTCTTTTATTTTATGGAAAAAACTAAACAGACATACATATGTACATACATACACATACATAAATATACATATATGTATATATATAAAACACATAAAAGCAGAGCTATGGGTGAGGCGGGTGGTAAAGGTAGACTGCAATACCAGTACTAGTCCTGTCCATCCTGCCCTTTTCATACCTCCTTAAAACTCAGTGGTCTACAAAATACATTGTGGAGAACCAATGTTGTAGAATAAGGAGAGAAAAATCATGGCTGGCCACCTGTTTTTAAAAATAAACTTTTATTGGAAAACAGCCACCTCATTCATTTACATATAGTCTATGGCTGCTTTCACGCTATAACAACAGAGTACCTGTGACAGAGACCATATGGCCTGCAAACCTAAAATATTTACTATCTGTCCATTTAAGAAAAATTTGTCAACTTTTGCTGTAAAAGAGTATATTTTCTGAGAGCTGAGCTGTGTAGCACCATGTTCAGATGCTGTGGAGGAAATAAAGACGGCTATGACACTATTGATAACAATACTAAGCTTATGAGTGTAAATCATTAATGTTTCACTTCTAAAAAGGAAGTTTTGGGGGTTTGACTCTCCTATAAATTAAGAGAGACTGAGATACTATCATCAAAAACTCTCTGCAATGTGTGAACCTTGTTTGGATCCTGATTTCAACAAACCAACTGTAAAAAAACAATTATGAGAGTCAAGGAGATGTTCAACAGACCAGATATCAGATGATATTAATCAGGTATAACAATATTATGATTAGGGTTTTAAAAAGAGAGATCTTATATTTCATTATCATAAAATAAAATGATATCTGGGATCCAATTTGAAATAACCTGGAGAGGGGGCTGTGGATGAACTAAATACAGATGAAACAACAGTGACCATAAGTTCATAACTGGGTGACACAAGGGGGTTTCAAGGCACTACTATTCTCTCAAGTTTTATGTTTCAAATTTTCTGCAATTAAAAAGAAAATGAATGCCCACAAAGTCCTTCTGCAAGAGAATAATCAAGGTAAAACTGGCCATTGTCTTTGAAGAAATCGGTATTACAGTCAGGTGGGCACAAATATAGGGACCTAGAAAAACACCAAGATACCTCTTTCTAAAGAATCATTAATGGCAGTCAAATCCAGTAGTTGCATATTGTCATCAGAGCCTAAATTAAGATAATACTAAATAGTTTCATATGTAGGAAAAACTCTGAACTATGAATTTTAGTAGCTGCTTTATCAAAGTTCCTATGCAAGTGAAATGAATGACAATGGAACACAATACAAACATGAACTTTAAAAAGTTGTCTTATAATATGTACAAAAAAATATATATGCAAACCAATCATCCAAGTTAAGAACTAGACTGATTAGCTGCGTGCTCCTTTCTGATCCTATCCTTTCTCTTTACACATCCCCACCAAGAAGCAAACTTTATTCTCAAAACAATGATTACTTTGTTCTTATAGCACAGTCTTACCGTAACTTCTTTAAACAATATAATGACTATCATATTGGATTTAGTATTCTCAAACTTTTTTTAAAATCTGAATTTTCATGGATGACTCTTTGGAGCATAAGGTTTTGAATTAAAAGCTGGTTGTGTGTCCCAGCTTTTGCTGCGTTCTAAGTATGTAATCTTGGAGAAAATAATTTTCCTGTCAAGCCTCAGTTTCCTCTTCTATAAAAGTTAATAATATCTGCTTCCAAAGTTTATTGTGAGAATTAAAACAGAATATACAAAAAGCATAGCTCCTGCGGGGAGGGGGGCATAAGACAACTAGAGGTAATGGGAAAAAATGTAATAAAGATTAAATTTTTTTAAAAAAAGCATAGTTCCTAACACACAGCAGGTGTTTATAAATGGTAGCTATAGTTATTTAAAATTAAATATGATTTATAAAGATGTGGCAAATTAAACCCTATTTTTTAATGAGAAAACTGATATCTTACTGCTGAGAATTTCTTTTAGCCCTGACCAGTGTGCTTCAGTTGGCTGGGCGTCATTCCACCAAGCAAAAGGCTGGATCAATTCCCAATCAGGACACATGCCTAGGTTGAAGGTTCGGTCCTCAGCTGGGGTGTATACGAGAGGCAACCAATCAATGTTTCTCTCTTGCATCAATGTTTCTCTCCCTCTTTTTCTCCCTCCCTTCCCCTATCTCTAAAAATAAAAAATTAAAAATTAAATGAAAAAAGAACAGATATCTTTAAGAGAGAAAAAATGAACCTATGAAAAAAGGTTTCTTTTATATTAGGCCCTTAGAAAATTCCATAGTAGCCAATCATTCTGTGACTGGTCAATCTCCACAGCCACCACAGAAGTACTGGTACAGCTCGTCTAACCCTTTGACATTGCACACAGGTTGTATAGAGGTGACTTATGTTGCATTGACTCAGTTCATCAGGAAAGAGTCTGAATCCATCAGACTGTTTCTTCCAGGTAATTGAAAAGCTGACAAGGTCAATTCTGATGAGATGAGATGAGATTTCATGTTTATATGCAGGGGTGAAGGATTCTAATACTCCACCTTCCTGAAACTGACTTAGACTGCTCTGGTCTCGAACTTTGCCCTGAAGGTGTATGTCCCTGTCTCTACACATGGAAAGGCAGACAGAAGAGAACGATGAAGAAGAATGCCAGCTCTGGAGGCAGGCCAGCCTGGGCGTAGGCTCCAGTTCTGCGGCTGGTAAACTGCCTGATGCTGGACAAGCATGAAGCCTCTCTGACACCAGCTTCCTCACAGGTAAACTGGAGGTAACAGCACTCACCATCTAAGGCGATTACAGTCCTGACTGTGGCTCTAAAACAGTTCTAATGGGGACAGCTGATCTCATATTAATTCCTTCACCTTTCTTCTTTCTTAAAACGCTCTAGATCAGAGATTTTTAACCTCATGGCACAAATAAATGAATTACTAAAATTCTGTGGCACACACAAAATATATATACTTTTGCTGATTTGACAAAAAATAGGCATAATTTTGATTCCTTCACACCAGGTGGCTACTATTATATTGGCTGTTGTCACTTTTTTTTTTAATATAGAACACCTCACAAATTTGTGTGTCATCCTTGCACAGGGGCCATGCTAATCTTCTATCGTTCCAATTTTAGTCTAGGTGCTGCCAAAGCGAGCACTGTTGTCACTTTTTAATTTGACAATCTAAGGGAAAAGAGGTCAGTGCCCCTGACTAAATAGTCAGGTATTGCATGTTTTAAAAATTCTTGCAGCACACTGGTTGAAAATCACTGCTCTACGTACCTAAATTAAAAAGTATGACTAGATCAGGAAGTGAGAGAACTTCTTTAAAGTGGTTTTTAGCTGCTAATATTCCTTCAACACCTAATGCTTTGGGTATTAACTCAGGTGTTAACAAGAGCTATTTTATTTTTCAAGAAAGGAATAAGAACATCTGTCAAGAAAAAAACCTGCTAAAAGAAATCCTGAGGCCTGGCTCTTCAGCAGAATGGCACAGTGAGCAGAAGTAAGCAAACACAGTCAATGTTAAGAGGAACGAGATGGGAACAGCGAAGGCAGTGAGGACTTGAGCAGACACAGATGGCATTCAGACTGCCATTTTACGTGCCATGCCACGCAGCAACTTTATTAATGCACCAGAGAGGAGATGCTATGAGGAAATGTCCCACAGAAAGGCTGAATGCAAGTTTTCAGAAGACAAGTAAGATGACCCCTGTACCAGGCCACCATCTCCTTCTACCTCTTAGCTTCCTCCTCCCATCATCAATGCCAATGAATTCTTTATCCTTTCCCCTTGCTGCCCACTCCCCGCTTAATTCTGCATGGGTTCCAATACTCTTCTTCCCATATCAGTGCCAATTCTATCACACCAATTAGATCTTTCTGCAGGATCAGCACTGCTTCTGCTTGAAGAAATAAAAGCTTTGACAGCATTCACACAGAAGGGGGTTGCCATCCCAGGCAGTATAAATCTAGAAACTTGGTAAAAATTGATGGGTGGGTGGAAAAAATTTAGAAAGCACCTTTTTTAAAAATATATTTTATTGATTATGCTATTACAGTTGTCCCAATTGCCCCCCTTCACTCCCCTCTGCCCTACATACCCCCTCACACCCATATTCCCCCCCTTAGTTCATGTCCATGGGTTGCACATATAAATTCTTTGGCTTCTACATTTCCCACACTATTCTTACCCTCCCCCTTTCTATTTTCTACCTACCATCTATGCTACTTGTTCTATGTACCTTTCCCCCTCTCTCCCCCTCCCATTTCCCTGTTGATAATAGAAAGCACCTTTGAGCAAAAGGCAAATGTTTTATAAGGAACTCATATAAACTGATAAGAAAAATACTAAGAAACCAACACTCAAGGCAAAGTTCAGAGAAGAAATACAAATTGGCTTTTATAAAAATAAAATAATTTCTACTTCACTAATAATCAAAGAAATATAAAGTATAATGACATGTCACTGACTACCATAAACATGCCCTGCTTTTTAAAAAAAGAGTATTTCTTAGTATTTGAAATGGTGATGAGAGGATCACTCATCTATTAGTGAGAATTTAAATGAATATAACCTTCCAAAAAGCAATCTGAAAACTTTGTACATATAATCCAGTGATTCCACTTTTAATAATCCCATTTAAAGGAATAACTTTTATCAGAAATTCAGACAATTTATACATTTCAAGGCTAACTGCTATTTTAGATGCATATCTGTCATAGAAAAAAACGGTAAAAAACTCATGCTTAATATTAGGGAAACAAAGAAGTAAGAATCTGTCCTTTTTCTCACCCTTCCTCCTCTGTGAGTGGTTAGCGCTTCTATTTAGCACTTCAACTGATCTGTAGCATACTTAGTTGTGTCCAAGTCTGCTTGTCTCACTGATTGTGAATTCCCTGAACACAAATTTCAGGTCCTATTCAGCTCTGTATCGTATCTCTTACCACCTCCTGAGCAGCCCCAGCACCTAGCACAATACTTACTTCCCTAATAGCAGGACACAAAAATTTATGTTAAGTTGAATCACTGTACAGAATCAATTAATCAATGACTTCAGAGATAGTTCAATTTGATACACACAAAGCCATTTGAGCACACATAAAAGATAGGAGCAAACACAGTATTTATAACTGACCTAATTCTACCACAACCTGGAATAAACTCAATTCCACAATATTATAGGAATGAGTGTTAGATTGCATTCTAATGTGGTAGTAGTAGCAGTGGTAGTAACTATTGCCAGAATCTGCAGTCACTCCTCTTTATTCTTTCTCTTTCTGCCTACCTGGAACACAGATATGAGGTCTAGGGATGCGGCAGTCATTTTGAGACCATGAGTCATGAAGCCACAAGTGAAGGATTGTAGAGCCAGAAGAGAAAAGCCTAAGTTCTTGTTATATCACTGAGCTACTGCCTCACTCTAGACATCTTGTTATGTGAGAAAAAGAAACACTACATGTTAAACCCATTGTCAATGTTGTTTTCTGTTATTTGGTTGACAGAATTTTCTGATAAACTGTGAAGGATTTTCCATTACTTGTTCTGACTTATAAACGATACACACCCATCCACCCGATTACAGTAGCTAGACCAAGATTGGACGTTTAAATCAAATCAAGTCAATCAGTCTTTCTCCAGACTGACTCATGTGGTCTTCTTGACACTAAAGGCTCAAAGTCCATGGCTGCTGGTAGTCATTATGCCTGCCCCTTGAAAACGTCTGTTAAACAGAGACAAGTGGAGTCAAAGATGGAGAGCAAGACATTAGCTCTTCCTGAAGCCTATACTGGACTTCTCAATTATTATGCAAACTTTCTCTTTTTTTGCTTAAGGTTAGTTGAATTATATTTCCAACCAAGAGTCCTACATATTACAGTGGGGCAGGCATACAAATACTTATTTTACAGCTGGAAAACACTTTGTCCTATATTAACTCACTTAATTCAAGTTACATTTGTCATTCTCTAACCATCTATTATTTCCTTTCTTTTTTAAATTACATTTTATTGATTATGCTATTACAGTTGTCCCATTTCTCCCCCATCAACCCCCTACTACCCACATTCCCCCCTTTACTTCATGTCCATGTTTCATAAGTTCTTTAGCTTCTATTTTTCCCACACTATTCTTGCCCTCCCCTGACTATTTTCTACCCACCATCTATGCAACTTATTCTCTGTACCCTTCCCCCCTTTTCTCCTCCTCCCACTCCCCTGTTGCAAAC
Source organism: Anoura caudifer (assembly GCA_004027475.1). NCBI lineage: Eukaryota > Metazoa > Chordata > Mammalia > Chiroptera > Phyllostomidae > Anoura > Anoura caudifer. The sequence goes on along the minus strand of PVKU01013461.1, from coordinate 10,185 downwards.
CCTCCATGTGATCTCCATTTCTGTATTTCTGTTCCTGTTCTAGCTGTTGGCTTAGTTTTTGTTTTAGGTGTGGTTGTTAATATCTGTGAGTTTGCTGTCTTTCTACTGTCATATTTTTTATCTTCTTTTTCTTAGATAAGTCCCTTCAACATTTCATATAATAAGGGCTTGGTGATGATGAACTCCTTGAACTTGACCTTATCTGAGAAGCACTTTATCTTCCCTTCCATTCTAAATGAAAGCTTCACTGGATAGAGCAATCTTGGATGTCGGTCCTTGACTTTCATGACTTGGAATACTTCTTTCCAGCCCCTTCTTGCCTGCAAGGTCTCTTTTGAGAAATCTGCTGACAGTCTGATGGGAACTCCTTTGTAGGTGACTGTCCCCTTATCCCTTGCTGCTTCTAGAATTCTCTCCTTCATTTGAATCTTGGCTAATGTAATGATGATGTGCCTTGGTGTGTTCCTCCTTGGGTCCACCTTCTTTGGGACTCTCTGAGCTTCCTGGACTTCCTGGTAGTCTATTTCCTTTGCCAGATTGGGGAATTTCCCCTTTATTATTTGTTCAAATAAGTTTTCCACTGGTTGCTCTTCCTCTTGCCCTTCTGGTACCCCTATAATTTGGATGTTGGGACATTTAAGGATGTCCTGGAGGTTCCCAAGCCTCTCCTCACTTTTTTGAATTCTTGTTTCTTCATTCTTTTCTGTTTGGTTGTTTCTTTCTTCCTTCTGGTCCACTCCATTGATCTGAGTCCCAGTTTTCCTCCCATCTCTGTTGGTTCCCTGTGCGTTTTTCTTCATTTCACTTATTGTAGCCTTCACTTGTTCATCTAATTTGCGACCAAAATCAACCAATTCTGTGAGCTTCCTAATCACCAGTGCTTTGAGCTGTGCATCTGATAGGTTGGCTATTTCTTGGTCACTTAGATGAATTAGTTCTGGGGCTTTAATCTGTTCTCCTGCTTGAGCCTTTTTTTTGGGGGGGGGGGGGGTCTGGTCAAGGCTGTTACATAGTGAGGGGCGGAGCCTTAGATGTTCACCAGGGCAGGGCAACCCAGTCGCTGGGTTGTGACGCTGTATGTGGGGGTGAGGTCCAAGAGGGAACAATGGCACTTGCTCTGCTCTCTCTAGGATCCCAGTCCCCTCCACCACTTTCCCCAAACAAATTGGGCCCTTCTGGTGCTGATTTCCATGTGGGTGGGATTGTGTATATTCGAGGACCCTGTGGGTCTCTCCAACAAACTCTCCTGTGAGGCTGGGATTCTTTCCCGGTGCCACAACCCCCACAGTGTTTTCAATTAGTGCTTTTAGGCTTTATTTCCCGGCGCTGGGGCTCTGCGTTGTGCAGTCTGTCTTGCTGCCCATTTTCACCTGGTTTATCTACGCACGAATGTGTGACCACGGTCAGCCACCTTGTGCACCTCGCTGGGTCTGCTTGTTGCCTCCCCGCGCTAGGTAACCACCGCCTGCGCCCGGGACCACTAGCCACCACCTTTTCCTGCTGCAACCCCTCTCCACCAGCCACTGACTCTGCCCCTCTTACCGGTCTGAGTGAATCATTGTCTGACTTCTGTACAATTCAATTTTCTATCTGTTCTGGTTGGGTTTTTTTTTTTTTGGTTCTATATTTTTGTTGTCCTTAATGTTGGTTGTGAGAGGAGGCACCTACACCTCCATCTTGGCCGCTACTATTTCCTTTCATACTGCCCACACTACAACCACATTGAACTGCTTGCTCTTTCCTATATGCTCTCCACATTTTTCTATTTATTTGATTTTTGCTTACTGTCCTTTTACATTAATGCCCTTCCCTCTCAATCTCTAATTATATTTCCTCTGAAACACCTCAGGATTTTATCTATATGTCCCTTAGTAGACTTTGGCCTTGTAGTACAGTTATTCATGAGCATGTCTTATCTATCCAAATGCACTCTAATCTCAGTGTGTTTGGATTTGTGTATCTCCCCATAAGTCAATGTCTCCCAAATCCATGTTTTTTCTATTAAACCTATGCTATTTCCCACAAGCACATAGTTAACATCTCAGTAGTTGGGTATCAATAGCAATATACTTAATCTAATTGTCCTGGGTATCACAAAAGCCATATTGATACAAGAGAGAGGAGTGAATGGGGTACAAATTACATTTGGGTAGGTAAACAGAGCGTATTAAAGAAAAAAATCAATTTTGTAAAATTTAAGAAATGTCTTATGATTTTTGCTGAGTGACCCAAGTCACACCTATCCTAGGCCTCAGTCCTTTTCTGTTAGTTCAACCCAGCTACTTTCACACCCTTACCTTCCCAGGAGCGGTCCGTGGAGAGAAAAACCTCTCCTGGCAGCACCTGGACTCTAAGCCGCAGCCCTGTATGCAGGCCCAACATGTGCACAGTTCATGCCTCCAGCTTCCCTAACTCTCCTATGACCTTTCTCATTGGTTGGTTCTTACTGTTTTGACTATCAGACTGCCTTCTTTCATCCATCCCTTAACTCTACCTGGCTAACTGCTTATTCTTTAAGTATTAGCACAAAGAAACACAGACTTCACCGAGATCACAAAGGCAAGAATGTTCAACAGTAACAGCAGTTACCATTTACTATATGCCTATTACAAGCTAGACACAGTGCTAGGTACTTCATAAAGCGTCTCTGATTCTCATGGTAATCCTGATGACGTCAGACTAATTTTACAAATGAGGCACCTGATCCTCAAAGAGGTAAGGCAGTTTCTCAAATATCACCCAGCTGACAGTATTCCAGCTCCACCTAGTTCCACAGCCCATGTTTCTCCCACTCTATCATACTGCCAAAACTAAAACGATGACTCTTCTCCCAACTTCCACCCTTGTCCCCCATCCCAACAATCTATTCACAGCAGCCAGAATGATTCTTCACTCAAATACTAATTCATTCTTTGCTCAAATCCCTCCAATAGTTCCTCCTTTGCTCAGGGTAAAAACTGAAGTCCTTACTATGGCCTAAAAGCCCTATTCTCTTGTCCCCTCCTCAATTACCTGTCTGGTGTCAGTGTTCACCTCTCCTTTAGTTACTCCAGTCCAGCCACACTGGCTTTTGTCATTCCTCATACACACCAAGCCTGTGAGTCTTTGCACTTACTGTTCCATCTGTCTGTAATATCCTCTCCTCTCCACCTTGAAAAACTCTTAGCTTATTCCCTCACTTCTTTTAGGTCTCTTGCTCAAATGTCAACTTCTTAAGGGACCTTCCCTGACCACCTATTTTTAAACTGCTACCTCAGATTCTTTATTCACCGCCCTGTACCCCCTTTCTTTTTTTCTCCAAAATACTTGACATATTGTTTATTGTCAGGTAAACAATAATATGTCACTGCTCGAATATAAGCTCCTTGAGAACACAGACTTTGTACACTGTGTTTACTCTATCTGCTATTTAGTAGGTATTTAATAAATATTTATTGAATGAATACATGGAGAGCCTTATTCTTCTTAGGTGTTTAAATGAAAATAGTCTTGAAGACATTTTCCAGAAAGCAAAGGTAACCTTTGTCCTAGGACTAAGGTGCCTTTGCCCTAGTCTAGATTCATTTACCAAATCCTTCCCCTCAAACAATGCTTTTAAAGGCCACTCTCTCCAATTTTTCCATAATGTGAATAGATAGCCATGTCATTGAGCAATAGTGTGCAGACCGAGCCAAGTTAACCAGAGTGTAGTATTATTATCACATAAAACTTATAGCAAAGTTAATCAGACACATATTTAATGACGTACATAATTGTTATTGTGCTACACGGTAACTAGGCATAAATGGTAGACACTTCATGTAAATGACTCTAATTACTTTTTTTTTTAACACAGCCAAACCAAGCATGTCTAGGATCAGATTCAAAGGAAAACAGGGAGGAGGGAAAAGCTGGATACTTAACTCTGGGATGTCTCTCTCTTATTCCATAGCTATAGGGATTGGGCTAATGGTTTCCCAGCCCAGGTTACGTACCTTCGAGAGTAACTCTACTCCACAGTAGGAGAGGCTTCCTTTTACAGAAGATAACAAAATTAGGCTGAGGGCCTGCTCTATCTCCAGATATCAGGCTGACAGGAACCAGAACAATCACTACTGTCCCTGGCAAGGACGACAGGGGCAGGCAAGCTGGTAGTGAAACCAAATACACAGGAAACTTATTGAGGACCTATGCCAGGCACACTAGTAGGGACTCTGCATAATTCCCCTAACTCCACCCCACCTGCAGCACCCAATTCTGTCTTCAGGAAAGCAGGAGTAAGCAGAGGCGGGGACAGTACCAGTGAGGACTCCCTCCGCCAAATTCTCTCACAGGGCTAAATGGCACCAGAAAGGATAATTTAGGTGAGCAAGCTAACATTACTGGGAAGATGCAGAGGAAGCTGTTGTTTAGTGCTGTTTCCCTTGCTTCCTATCTTATCTATACCATAACAGGATACAGGGCCCTTTACTTTCCTATGGGTTTATGCAAACCTATCCAGCCATTACAGAGAGGGAGGCTAAGCCCACCCTCTCTGAGACATCATCCCTATTCACTGCAGCTCCTCTTTTTCCTATTGTACTTACTGTCAGGGACATTTGTTTAGGGATACAAACACTCACTTTGTGTCACCCTGTAATTAACTTCTTAGGTTAATGCTTATCTCCCCAGTGAGAAGCTCCTTAACTGCATAAATCTTGTTTTCACCTTCTTTAGTTACGCACATAAAGTTCAGCACAGTTAACAAAAGTGTTCCATGAGTATCCAGATGAATTAAAGTTAAGTAGGAAGGAAGTAGGTGACAGAAAGGAATCAAATTTCTGATTTTAGGTAGACAAGTTGGAGGTGAAAGAAGTTTGTCTTTATTATAATTCCGAACAAATTTTTTTAAAGATTTTATTTACTTATTTTCAGAGAGAGAGAGAGGCAGAAAAACAGGGAGAGAAACATCGATGTGCAAGAGAAACATCAGTTGGTTGTCTCTCACACACCCCTAACCAGGGGCCTGGCCTGCAGCCCAGGCACATGCCCTGACCAGGAATCAAGCTGCCAACCTTTTGGTTCATAGGCTGGTACTCAATCCGCTGAGCCACACCAGCCAGGTCTGAACTAATTTTTAAAACAAATTTCCTTATGAAAAAGAAAGTGTGACTGTCATTCAGGATACAGCACACGTCTTTGGATGTAATGAGACACTTGGATCAGAGCTACAAGAAACATAGCGCCAAAAATTTAAGAGCTTCCAGTCAGATCAGAAAACACACATCTATAATGTCCAAAAGAGCCCTCAAGACCACAGCGCAAATCCCATCAGGCAGTACTAGACAGGGTCACTGACCTGTGGCCCAATGGAATAAAGAGAACCTGAAAGGCTTTCCCTGAATGGATGGTGATGCAAAACTCACTCTCCTTAGCCCAAACCTGATGGTGTCAGTTTCTCAAGTTCAATGAGAACAACTGGTTTTGTGGTAGAAATCTGCATTTGGTTTAAGAAAACTCAGAAACAAGCCTGAATCAATTTCAACAGCAAGTATTTGGGGTTGTGGGTTACCATACCACACCCCAGTAAGGAAGAACAAGATTTTTAAAAAGCAAATACTGACTTCCAGTCAAGATGGCAACATAGGTAGACATGGCTGGCCTCTTCGCACAACTAAAATGTAGAACAACCATGACTCAGAACCATCACAAATCGAGTTAACTAGAGGTCTGGTAACTACAGAATTAAAGAAACCATATCCATCCAGGCAGGGAGGAGGGGCACAGATGCAGAATGGGCTGGTCCCTCACCCACGTGTGGTTCAGGAGGGATATGTGGGCGGGAGGGAGGAGTCCCAGCCCCACACCAGGCCCCACAGCCCAGGATTTCAGAAAGGTAAGTCCACACCACTTCTGGCTGCAAAAACCAGTGGGGATTTAGTTGGTGGAAAAAACTTCTGGAGCCCCAAGCAGTTCCTCTTAAAGAACCCACACATGGACTCATGGACTCAGACTCACTCCCTCTGGGCTCCAGCACCATGTAGCAACTTGAAAGGCACCAGTGGGATAAAGGGAGGAACTGAAGTGTCTGGCATCAAGGCAAGCAGAGGCCACTGTCCCTTTTCTAAACCTTCCACACACAAAACCAACAAGCTGGTGCCATATCTGAGATTCCATCAACCTGGCTAACACTGTTTGACCTGCCTTGAAGATCCCCAGAGACTCTGCCCCACCCAACTTTCGGACCCACCCAACCTGTTTTTCCTTATGAATGGCTGGTCTTGGCTCATGCTTCATACCTTCCTAAATCCTCTCAAACAAGCAACAGCTGGACTTAGTAACCCCCCCAGGCCCAGCACTAGCAATAGCCAGCCTAGATTCACATCTTGGCTTCATCTGGGAATCTCCAAGCCCAGTACAAGTAGCAGCCATTTCAGATTGCTTTATAGCTCAGGTCGGTGCTCTCAACAAAACACAGATGGGGGCTGACCTTGGCCTGCACCACCTGGGAAACCCCAGGGCCAGCGCATCCAGTGGACAGCTACAAACCACACTGAAGCACCACCACCCTGCCCCTGCATAACTGATCCTCCATGGATGGTGGAGGTTGGTGGTCCAGTGTTCACAGTCAGTCCTTGCAGCTGACTGGCCTGGGTAAATCCCTCCCAATGACCTGTCAACAGCAACCAAGGCTCAACTACAAGATGAGGGAGTACTCAGCCCACATAAAAGGCACACTTTGAGTACCCAGCTTGGGTGATAGGGGAGGCTGTACCACTGGACCCTACAGGACACCTACTGCACTAGGCCACGCTGCCAAGAAAGGGTGTCAAAGCAGTTCTACCTGATACATGGAAACAAACACAGAGAGGCTGCCAAAATGAGGAGACAAAGAAACATAGCCAAAATGAAAGAACAAATCAAAACTCCAGAAAAAGAGCTAAACAAAATGGAAATTAGCAATCTATCAGATGCAGAGTTCAAAATGCTGGTTATAAGAATGCCCAAGGAATTTAATGAGGACCTCAACAGCATAAAAAAGATCCAGTCAGAAACGAAGGATTCATTAATTAAAATAAAGAACAATCTACAGGGAAACAACAGTAGAGTGGATGAAACCAAGAATCAAATCAATGATTTGGAATATAATGAAGCAAAAAACCACCAATGAGAACAAGAAGAAGAAAAAAGAACCCTAAAAAAACAAGGATTCTGTAAGCAGCCTCTGGGACAACTTCAAGCATTTCAACACTGGCATCATGGGGGTGCCAGAAGGAGAAGAGAAAGAGCAAGAAATTGGAAATCTATTTGAAAAAATAAGGAAAGAAAACTTCCCTAATTTGGAGAAGGAAACAGACATGCAAGTCCAGGAAGCACAGAGTCCCAAACCAGATGGATGCAAAGAGGCCCACTCCAAGACACATCATAATTAATATGCCAAAGGTTAAAAATAAAGAGAGGATCTTAAAAGTAGCAAGAGAAAAGTAGTTAATTACATACAGGGGATTTCCCATAAGACTGTCAGTTCATTTCTCTAAAGAAACTTTGCAGGTTAGAAGGGATTGGCAACAAATACCGTATTTTGCCATGGGTATAATGCACTCCTGTGTATAACGGGCACCCATGTTCTTGGTGCAAACTTTCAGGAAAAAAAAACTTTCATTTTAATTTTTTAATTCAACTTTTTAATTTATATTTAGAAACAAAACCGATTTTCATATTCCAGGGTGATATTTTGCATACAAATATTCGTTATGACTTTCTAGAATTACAGTTTTAATGCATAAGCATAAATAAAAGAATTAAGAACATTTATATAGATACAGAATTAGTACAATCCATGTATAATGCATGCCCTTATTTTTCCCTAAAAAATTTGGGCCAAAAAGTGAGCATTATACATGGCAAAATATGGTGTTCCATATTTTTCCAAGACTTTCCAAGTCATGAAAAGCAGGGACCTACAGCCAAGACTGCTCTACCCAGCCAAGCTATCATTTAGAATCAAACGGCAAACAAAGAGCTTCCCAGACAAGAAACAAGTAAAGGAGTTCATCTCACTAAACCATTACTATATGAATGGTTAAAGGGACTTATTTAAAAAAAAAGAACATCGAAACTATGAACAATAAATAAAATGGGAAAAAAATACATATCTATCCACAATTGAATTGAAAAAACAAACTAAGGAAACAAGAAGAACAGAGCCAGAATCATGGATACAGAGAGCGTCTTGATGATTTCCAGATGGGAGGGAGATGTGGGGGAAATGTGTGAAGATGTGAAGAGGAGATGTGAGGAGATTAAGAGGTACAAATAGGTAGTTACAGAATAACCATGAGATGTAAAGTATCATATAGGAAATGGAGTAGCCAAAGAACTTATACACATGACCCATGGACATGAACAATGGTGGGGGGGATTGCCTGAGGGAGTGGGATGTGCTGGGTGGAGGGGTATAAAGGGGGGGAAATTAGGACAACTGTAATAGTGTAATCAGTAAAATATAATTTTTAAAAAATAAAATTTAAAAAGCAAATATATAACTTAAAGATGTCTGACCACAGTGAATACTATAGCTTCCTGTTTAAGCATAAACTGTCCGAATTCAGTCTGGCAGGTGTAAGTAGGAGCTGCTCTACACTACTCCTTATCTAATAACTCTGATCAGAAGAAGGTCATCTATTTCTAGAGCTCAAGGGGCATTCAACTTCTCAAACTCATTTATTTCTGGACCTCAATGCTGAGTAAGTTGTTGACTCAGACAAGTAATACTACTTGGTAAGCATGTTTAGTGAGAACACACAGTCACTTCCTTCTCTGGTCACCAAATGCCCAAGCCCAGAATTCTTTCAGTCACTGGAACTCTGCTAAAAATGAGACTAAAGAACTATGTCAAATTAAAACTGCATCTAAAATCCTAGGCCTTCAGTGTTCTTCTAGTAAAAGATGTTGATGGCCCTGGCCGGGTGGCTCAGTCAACTGGAGCATCCTCTCATACACCAAAAGGTTGCAGGTTTAATTCCCACTCAGGGCACATATCTAGGTTGTAGATTCGACTCTCTCCCTTTCTCTCTCTCTAAAAAATCAATAAACATATCCTCAAGTGAGAATTAAAATATAAGTTGATGACCAGATTTAGTTCTTTATCCTCACTGTATTTAAAAGACCACAATTCTATTAATAAAGATCCTTAAAAATGACGACAAAATCTTTAACTTAATAATTCCACTACTGGGAATAGTAACAGCAGCTAAAAGTTCTTAAGTACTTACTATGTGGTAGGCACTGTGTTAAGCACTTTCCTTAAAGTATCTCATTTAACCTCACAAAAAACAAATCAGGTCATTACTATTACTTGATAGACGAAGACAGGGAAGCTTGGAAACTAGCACAGGTCACACACTCTAGTAAGTGACAGAGGTGGAACTCAATCTCAGATTGTTGGACTCCAGAGCCCATCTATTTTACTAGCACCCAAATTAGGAATACATCCTTGAGAAATAACCCCAAAGTACAGCAACAACTTAAGGCATAAGAGGCTCAGTGCCATGTACATGGCAATTTGAAGCATTCCAAATACACAACAGTTAAGTAAATGGAGGCAATTCAAATTACAAAATATTATGTAGGCATTAAAAATATTTTTACATCTAACTTTTAGTTACTCATGAAGGAAATTTTATGCTATTAATAGAGAAAACAAAATACAAAACTTTACACATAGACTTCAACTATGTAAAAGTTACCACATGGAAAGATCTAAATTCATTGTTACATAAAAAAAGACAAGTTGCACAATAATATATACATGGCATGGTCCCACTTATGTAAATAGCACCTGACTTACTTTACGTATAAATAAATGTAAGCCATTATTGTTATTATTACCATTATTATTACTACAGTAGACATGTACTACTTTTCAATCAGGAAAAAAATCAAATTTATTTAAATTATAAGTTTTGGTATTTTTCTCATTTAAGAAATAAGAAGTATATTGTTTCAGGAAAATTAAATAACATATCTTTCTTTACCAGAAATCTTTTTTTTAATTATATTTTATTGATTATGCTATTACAGTTGTCCCATTTTCCCCCCTTCATTACCCTCCACCCTGCACACCCCTCCCACCCACATTCCCCCCTTTAGTTCATGCCCATGTGTCATAAGTTCTTTAGCTTCTACATTTCCCACACTACTCTTGCCCTCCCCCTGTCTATTTTC
>PVKU01013460.1:0-18901 GCA_004027475.1 Anoura caudifer | reverse complement strand
GGATTCCAGTCCCTTCCACTGCTTCCCCCAGCAAATTTGGCCCTTCTGGTGCTGATTTCTGTGTGGGTGGGCTTCTGTACATTCTAGGACCCTGTGGATCTCTCCAACGAACTCTCCTGTGAGGCTGGGAGTCTCTCCTGGCCCCTCATCCTCCACAAGTGTTTTCAATCGGTGTTTTTAGGTTTTATTTCCTGGCGCTGGGGCCATGGGTTGCGAGGTCTGTCTCGCTCCCCATTTTCACCTGTATTATCTATGTGGGAATGTGGGACGGCCTGGTCAGCCAGCCGCCTTGGATGGCCTCACTGGGTCTGCCCATTGCCACCCTGTGCCCCGGGTCAGTTAGCCGCCACCTGTGCACCTGAGATCTGCCAACCTCCATTTTTTCCTGCTACGACTCTGCCCCCTTACTGGTCTGGATGAATGGTTGTGGGACTTTCATACAGTTCAATTTTCTATCAGTTCTGGTTGTTTTCTTATTTCTAAATCTTTGTTGTCCTTAATTTTGGTGGTGCGAGGAGGCACAGTGTGTCCACCTATGCCTCCATCTTGGCCAGAAGTCCGCAGTTTACCTTCCTATTATTTTCCTTTGTGTTTAAAACCATGAAATTTGGTGATCATGATTTCCTATAAATAAAAATCATCCACTTCTAACTTTATTGTTCAATCCAATGTTACGTACATAGAGCCTTATGCAATATGTTCATTTGCATAGAACTCATTATAAGCATTAACCTTGTATAACATTTTTAACTTATCTGAGATTGGTTTGAGGTTCTCACAGGGCATGTCAAATGCACGGAGCTTAGATAATAAAATAGATCACTTGGTTCTGGTATAGCAGTATGCTATCACTTTTGCTTTCAGTATATCAGATGTTTATAATAGCCAATTTCAGATGATTTTTAGATTGGCCTGTAGTTGTGATCTGTAATTTACAGGTGTGGCCTATAGTTCTACGCTGTCATTTTTTCATGTGTGTATTACAAAAACATTTGAAATATAGTTGGTTAGATAATGAGAATAAGGACAAAACACCCATTTTCTCCACCCCTCTAACACTGAGGGACTATATCAGCCCCTAGACTTCAAGAAGGAAAGAAAAGTCCAAATTGACTGAAATTAAGTTTCTGTCACCTCTCATTCTAGCCTTTCTACTGGGGCTTATATTAAAATTATGTTCACAGAATGACATGCATATAGAAAAATAGGGAAATATTTCCTGGATGCCCACGTTTAGGGTGATTCATCTTTGCTTTACCTGTTGTTTCTCCCTATGAAAGGAGACTATTTTGGAACTTGCATTTTTCACAGAATTACATATAAGTAAACATATAAGTAAAATTTCTAATAACTATACAGAAGTGTTTGAAGACATGTTGAAGAGGCCATGATGAGATTTGCATTTTAAAAGGTCCATCAATGTTGGAAATGGCAAGCAGCTGGGAGCTGGTAGAGTCAACCAGGTAAGAAATGATAATGGTGTCAGCCTAGGCAGTGACTGTGAAGACAGAGAAAAGGGGATGCAACTGGAGATATTTAAGATACAGAGTCAATAAGATTTCCTGGTCATGATTAATATAAATGCTTGTGAAAATGTTTAATCACTATAAAATTTGAATTAAAACAAATAATATTCTTATGTTTGATCATTAAAATTTCACATTGAAATCTTCTTACTCTCTTCAGGGAAAAAGATGCTAATGGTCTTGTCTATTTCATCAGTACATCTTTTTCCGTATCATAAAACCACCATTTGCTGAGAAGGTGACAAAAAAATAGGGATGTGGTTCTTCAGAATTGCAGCAGTTTCACACCTGTCACCACAAGCTACTACACCTGGTTATACACCCACCTTCTGTCATTATTAATAGTTCTTCACTTTCTCAATTTTCCATTCAAACCTAGCTTTTAAAAAATAGGCTGACCACCAAACTGGGCGAGTCACTTTTAAAGTCATTCTTATGGTTAGTGGAGTTTCAGTTCTCAAATTGTTTTAAATAATGAGGGTTTATCCTAAATGTTCCAAAATGTGGTCAATTCCACCAATCTTCTTAAATATATCAGAAAAAGGCAAGGGAATTTTAAGGTAATATGAATTTAAATTTAGGACTCAAGTCAAGTACTTTGATACGTGTGATTTGAAGGAAAGTGTACTCACTGTCAACTTGCAAAATTTTAATCAAATAGAAAAGGCACTGCTCAACAGACTTTATAGATATAAGCTATAAAACATAATACTGCACTAGTTAGAGATTTTACAAGCTTTTTGAATAAACTCATTATCACATGAAATATATTAGCATGCTTTTAACTTGAACTATTTTTTTCTCTGTATACCCTTGAATTTAATTGAATTTAGAATTCTAAATATTAGTAAAATATTTAATATTTAGAATTCTATTACCTGTGGCACTTAATGGTAGAATTAAGGAATTATGGGGAATAGAGTTTGGGAAATTCCTGACTCCACTAACAATTCCTTAAGTGACTCAGAATGTCCAAGAAGGAAATTTTGGCAGTGGTTTATGTGCTAGATGAATTCTTATAACTTGAATTTACAGAAGAAACCATGGAGATTTTCTTGCTCAAATCTCTAATATTAAGGAGCTGAAGACCATAGAATTATGTGATCTAACTAACAAGACAAAAATGGTTGGTAGCCCTAGAATCTAGACCAGAGCTCTTCTCAAGCATCCTTGCCTGGCTTTTCCATGATCTTATCAGCAACTTATCACTTGAACCAGAGAAGTTTGAACTACAGAAGGAACTTTTTTTAGTAAAGTTAACAACCAGCCTCTAAATTACACTATATTTTATATAAATTCTGATTTTCATATCTCTATTCAATATTCTTAAAAGAAAATATGCTCAAATAATTATATCTGTTAAATGTGAACTAGAAGGGTTGAAGGTTGTGTGTACATATAACCTGAATTAATCAAAAAAATGAAATTTTTTAAAAGTTAGGAGGATTTTACTCCAAAGGATTCCTTTGGAGTAAACACAGCAATGAGACCAAGCTGACTATATCTTGCTAAGTGATTAGAGATTGTGGTTTAATAAGTGGATATGGATGACAGGTGATCAGTACATATCACATGTTCCATCTCACTCTCCATCAATGGAGCAAAGCCAAGCTTCTATCTATGTAATTTGTGATTTTCAGAAGTCCTAATTACAGTGTTACTATAATTGTGAAACATCTCTAGCAAAAAGAAAGTGGAGTCCTAACAAGAAATTGCATCAGATGCCCTCAATGGAGCCCAAAACAGGAACATTCTCTGTCTCTAGTGCCTTATCTCCTCATATCATACATCATGAATTATAAAGAGAAATGGGGAGATAGGCTAAGGATACAACATATAACAGCCCTTGGATTTATTGTGAATCTTGATCTTCATAGGTAATATTGATTGTAGTTATTTGACTCCTGGCCATTAAATTCTTTTTTAAAAATCTGTGTTGAAAGTGCTTACAAATGAGAAACACTTAGCTGCTCAGTGTTATTTATTTTCATATGGGCTGGGTGGGGCCCTGTGCCAAAGGAAGTTCAAAGCAATAAAACAATTACTCAAGCCCTTGCTGCTGAGCTATTATTATTCAAGAATCAGGCTATTCATTAAAGAATTGACTTTCTGAATCCTAGTCAAGAACTGACAACTCTTTTCATAAAGTGATGGCTATTCATGGTCAGTACGGAAGGGAACTGCCATTTGAGCACCTGCAATGTGTTTTGCACATGTCCACATTCTCACAACAGCTCTGTAAGAAATGTATTACCCCATTTTACAAATAAAGGAACAAATTCTGAGAAAGGAAGAAAGTTGCTCAAGGTCATACAGCCAGAAGACTGGTTTGTCTAATCTCAAAGTTTAAAGTCCATTTCACAGTGCTCTGCTCTTTCCCCAATTTAAGAAGATGTGGAGGATCCCAAAATCTCTGTTCAGAGTAAAAATATATTGTAAAATTCAATTGTCCTTTGGATATGAAGAGAGTTGGCCTTGCTCTGATACCAGGTTACATCTCTGTGCACTTTTTTCTGCAAAATATGATGGTTATCCTTCACTTCAAAGAGCCTAGAAAGTACCTCTATGATTAACTAACTCTAGGGTGGGTGTTTAAGAAATGCAATTTGATGATGACTGTGGGAACATTTGCTTCACAGCCATCAAACCAGACCTAATCCAAGTTCCACAGCATTGAGGTTGTCAGATGCCAAAAGAAGTGATGACAGGGGGCCAAGGCAGATGTTATGATAAATTGACAAGGAGGCTGAAGGCCCTAGAAGAGTCATAAAGTGTCTGAAGCATACACTGAAGTATAATTTCAAGTCATCTGACATTGCTGACTGAAAGAGCTTCAGAGACAAGACAGTTGATGTTCAGCGGGATCTGGATTTGCCATCAGTTGTTTCACTGCTCCCTAGCTAAGCATTTGGGCTGGCTTTCCCATGCAGTGGGATCATGTGACAAATAGAACATTAGGTCATGTCCAGTTTACCAGAACTAGTCAAGAGGAAATGTCCATTTTAGAAAAAGAGGAAGAATTTGGGGGCCCTTGCCCCTATTAAAGGCCGTAGGATGACCTGAGATTAATCAGAATGACAATGTCATGGTTTTACTTACCCTACATATACATGGAAATTTTCTCTGTCACTATATAGGCTACATTTTTATATTATTCATCTTGGAAAAGAAGCAGTAGTATTTTCATCATATTAAAGAGATGAATTTTAAACACCTGCCTAAATTGTGACGATTCACACACATTAGGGTACATTTTATCAGTATGAATTATCTCCCAAATATGTTGACCACAAAATGCAATGGTATATTGAAAGGGCCAAAGAACAAATATGTTAAAATACAAATATATAAAACAAAAAGTTTTTTTTAACCCAAACCTAAAAGACATGCAAACGACATTTTAAAATGTGAAAAAAATTCACCATCACACTGATAACCAAAGTTATGCAAACTAAAACTTCAATGATTTTACTTTTTTGCCTCTAATATTAAAAAAGTTACAATATTCAATGCAATAAAGGGTTCAGTGAGATGGCCTTTCCATACTAATGAAAAAAATATAAATTGCTCTGAGCTCTCTGTACAGTAATTTTCCACTATATTTTTAAAGCCTTAAAATATTCATAACCCTCTGAAAGTGCAGTGGTATCAGAAACTCTGGGGGTGGGACAAAGCAATCCATTTTAACAGGCTACCCAAGGAATTCTGATGTACATTTAAGTCTGAGAACCACTACCCTAGGGATTCTCCCCTACTCCAATGGCTTAATGGCCATCTCTAGGCAGATAAGTCCTAAATTTACATCCGTAACCAAGCTATCTTTTCTGAATTCCAGACCCATGCAATCAACTACCCAGTTAGCATTTCCTTTTTGATATTCACAGATACTTCAAAATAAACGTGATTAATATTAGATTCATATATTTCTCCCAAAATATTCTCTACCTCCAGTGATCCTAATCTCCATAAATGTCATTATCATTTCTACTCAAGCCAGAAATGTGTCATCCTTGACTCCTACCCTGATCCACCTCATCCTTACACCCAATCAAATACTATCTCCTAAAGATATAAGATACTGCTACAGACTATGCCCTGGCTAGTGTGGCTCAGTGTACTGAACGCTGCCTTGTGAATCAAAGGGTAGCTGGTTGGATTCCCAGTCAGGTCATGTGCCTGGGTTGTGGGCCAGGTCCCCAGTTGGGGGCATGTAGTGGCAACCACACATTGATGTTTCTCTCCCTCTCTTTCTCCTTCCCTTCCCAATATCTAAAAATAAATAAATAAAGTCTTTAAAAAAAAGAAGAGGAAGAGAGAGAGAGAAAGATCTCTCTCTGCCATGTGACATGGCCTATCTGCAAACCAGAAACCTGCCCTACTGAACCTTGATCTGAGACTTCCAGCTTCTACTGCTGTAAGAAAATAAACTTCTGCTTTTTAAGCCATCAGCCTTTATTATATAATTTTTTATGGCAATCCAAGCCCACTAAGATAGATATCTATAAACTGTCCATTTTGTTTTATCTCCACTGGCACCATCTGTGTACAGACTACTGTTATCCCTTGCCTAGACTAGTGCAGTATCTTTCTAGCAGTTTTCCCTCTAGATCAGTCTCACTTCTTTCAAATCATTCTTTATGCCCAGCTGGAGGGATATCATCAAGTCAGGTTTCCCTTTAAAATCCTTCAGTAGCTTTCTATTATCTCTTAAATAAGGCCCAAATACCTAACATATATATGTCAGGATGATATAAGAAATGTTAACTGATGGACTCCAACCCCACCTCAATATACACTGATCCCTCGACCCTCCTTCTCTAGACACTTGCAGCCCTCAGTGTGAACCCTGCCTCACCAGCACCCTCCTGGTCAGCCAGCTCTTCAGTGTCACTTTCTGGCCTTGCTGGAAAATAACTGGCTGCTCCTTCGAGCTGACTGGGGATCATCTTTACCTGTAAGATTGTGCCCAGGTGCTTCTCTCAGGCCCCCTATGTAAGCCCTGTACTATACTCTTACTCAGCAACCATCCAGCCCCGATTTTGTTATTCCCAGCCTGTCACTTTTTTGGTTTAGACTTAACAGCCCAAAATTTGAAGTTTTTGTTATTGGTTTTCTTTGCAACATCCTCTCCACATCTTGGGAAGGATACCTCTTGGTTTCTAGGTCAAACAGTGAAGGGTTGAAGATTCATATAGCACTGGTGTTAAAAACATAGTTCACCGGTCTCTCCACTTTCATTGGGTAAAAGCCATGCTGACTTTAGTTTCTCAGGTAAACCATGCCTTCTCTCAACTGGGTCTCTGCATATCATGGCTCATCTCCCTGGAATACTTTTCTTTGCCCTTCCTTTTGCCTATTCACCTTTCATGTCTCAATTTAAACATCATTTATTTAGGAAAAACATCTTTGAACACCTTTATATAAGTTAGGTCTCCTGTCACACATTCCCAGCATACTTAGAATTTCTTTCAGCTTGTAATTTATGCACTTATAATTACTTACAATTATTTATGTAGTGTTTATCTTCCCTGCTAAATTCCAGGTGTCTGTTTTTCCTAACATAATCTCAGTATCTAGAACACAGGTGACAAACACAAGGCCCGTGGGCCGAATCTGGCCCTCCACCTTCTTTTATTGGGCCCGGCACCTTGTTTATACCCAGCAGCAGTGCTAAGTTCTCGCTTAACTGTTAAGGAGTAGTTACGTTTATACAGTCCTAAAATTACATTCGGCCCTTTGAAAGCCACTTCGAGGCTGATATGGCCCCTCAGTGAAAATGAGTTTGACATCTCTGATCTAGAACATACTAAGTGTTGAATAAATATTCATGACTGACCTTCTGACAAAGTAAAATGATTATAGGGAAGATTTCAGAATTAGTGTTCTGGTACCATATCTGTTTATTTACAGTATCCCAAGATTGCAAAACATGTTAAAAATTATTCCATTTGCAGCTAGTTTTTTGAATAAGTCAGAATATACCAATATAAATTTGGAAAGAAATTTGCCCACATACAAGTATTGTCCATATTCCCTAGTTTTAAATTTTTATCTCCATAAAAGTAGTCACATTGTTCTCATGAACCTAAGTAACAACTTTAGAATAAATAAATGATGTACATTTGAGCTAAATCAAGTACTTCTGAAATATTTCTGAAATATTATTTCTGCATAAGATTTTCACTTGGAAAAAAAAAAGAGCTTAAAACCTCTCTAAAACAATGGCTTTAAATCTTGGAGAAGAAACAGATCTTTTACAATAGGTTGAAACAAGAGTCTAGAGTTCTCCTTCACACAAAGACCTGTAAGACAGCTGCACTATAGCAGTACTCTACCCTGCCTAGTTTATGGCTATCTGAAATATGTACAACAAATAAAATTTGTAGTTTTAGTTTTTATTCTCTTCTGTTACACTTTTCCTACACAATTTTCCTTCCACAATTATTTACCACTAGGCTGCAGAAAAGGGAAGGAAGGAGGGAGAGGGGAAGGAGACATCTAAGGGAAAGAGCTGAGCCTTAGGCATCTCCTAGGCAACCTATAATATTGATTATCCTACAATGAATCTTCTCACTTTTCTTCTTATACAAAATATATTTGATTCCATGTCATATTGGGAGTGATACCAATAGCTATATGTCATCTTCAGGACAATTATGGTTGTACCACATTAAAGAAATAATTTAGCTACAGCAATGCTTCTTGAAGTCCACTCAACAGAGAATCCATCCCACTAATCGACCTCCTGGGCTAAGTCATCAATCCATTACAAGCTTCCACAATATATCATCTTCTTTTGGATGTCAAACACAACATATTTCAAGTGGAACTCATTATTTTCTACACAAGCTGGTTTAACTTATTAAGTTCCCTGTTTGAACCAGTGCTACAACCATAAACCTAGTTACCCAAACTTCAACCTAGGGGCTACCTTTCACTTTTATCTCTTCTCATCCTCCATAGTACAGGGAAGAAGGAAGGAAAGGAGCAAGGACCTATTCTCTGTCCCAGCCACTAACATCAGAGAGTTGTCAAGGTGTAGTACAAGGCCAATGGGTCAGAATCCCTGCTACATTTGTTAAAAAATGCAGACATGCAGCCACACCAAAGACCTACTGAATCAGGGTTAAGGTGGGGAGTCCACATTTTAAAATAGTTCTCCAGGGAACTCTTAGGCCAACTAAACAGAATACTCTAAAGGAAATGACCCAGTTGCAGAGAAGATAAACTGTGGAGAAGAAGCTAGGTAAGTAAGGCACCCTGTTCATAAGGCACAAGAAGATGTAATGGAGTCCAAGGCAAGTGGGAACATAGAGGCACAAAAACAAAGTAAACAGTATATAAGGTTTCAACACTCTGAAGCCACCATTCAGATATATTCAGGAACAGCCTTCACAGGAACTGCGTAGGAGAGACCACAGTTTGCCAAAAAGAGAATCAACCAGAACAAGTCATGCCAGAGACTAGATCCAGGGTTGTACTATTTCAGTTATCATTGGCCCATAGGAAAACAGCTGTTTGACAAAAAAGTGACCTAGGAACAACACAAGAATCTGGGAGGAGGCTGGGAGGAATGGTGGACTTCATCTGTGTCAGGCAGAGTTTGGTTGACAATAACAGAACCCATTCTAACTAATTTAAAATCAAAGGGATATAATATAATAAATTAGGTGCTTACGCAGTTGTTAGAAAACCTGGGGAAACAGGATCCAAGCTGAGCTTCCAGGAATAATTGCCAGATGTGCCAATCAAGGTAGTTATTGCCTGTGCCACAGTCAGAAAACGGGAATAATCAGAAAGCTGGGGAATAAGGAAATAACAGCTCCAACTGTTGGCTCCAGACACACTGCCTCAGTCCAGATCCATGCCATCAAAATGGAGGTCCCTGGCACCCACAGAAGCAAGTGTAAGACCTTGGGGCCCCTGCTACATTGCCATAGAAGAACCAGAGCCTCTACATCTCTGCTTGCTAGTGGAAACAGCGGAAGTGCCACCTAAGTCTCACTTCTGTCTTCAAAACATGACATTCATATGTCTGGCAGAGAAACTGGGCCACATGTGGAATCTGAGGAAGTCTGGGAAATGGAAGCTTCTGCTTCCTATCCTCCAGCATATAACCAGGGGGTGAGGCGGGAGGGGGCGGGGCTGCATGTGATATCTCTTCGCCATCATATCCAGCTGCAAGCTTCTCTACTAGGCTGGAAGCTATCAGATGCCAGAGCCTTGATTGATGTTAAGTGTTTCAGAAGTCCCAGGACTTAGCAGAGTGATGAATAGCAGGAAGGAAGGAAGGAGGAAGGGTGGGAAATAATGGAAGGGGAAGAAGAAAAGGAAGGGTCAAACCGAGAGTGGGAAATTGTTTTGTCGGTATTTAAAACTTAATAGAAAATAAAGCAGGTACTGACACTAACAATTCTCATTTCTTACTAGCTTTTGCTTTCAGTCTGTTTTTCTTTATTTCTACGACTGTGAACTTAATTTATTTCAAATTCCTTATATCTGGAAGAAATCAATTGTCTTCTAACAGGAGTCCTGCCAATTTTTCCCCATTCTTTCCCATTCTGATCCCTTCTACACACTGGTTTCTGACTCGGTACCCTAAAATAATAATCTTCAAACTTTTTAGTTGCAAATACTTTCAAAAGAATTTCGTAAAGCTTTGTATCCTCTTGTACATTATTAAGCTGACATCTAAAACTTTCCGTACCAAGTTAAAATAGTTACAAAGGATGTAACTTTCAGTGTATTGTAAATATTGTCCTTAAAGAATATTATAGCACTTTAAAAAATATATCACATAGCATCTAAATATAATGTCTTCTATTTTTAAAATTACGTTTAAGAAACAAGCTTTTTTAAGTAATCAGAGATTTTGCATCTTTCCTTTTTTCTCCTTGAACTTATATTTCTATTCTGCTTTTGCCAAAGAATTTCATCCTAATATGGCATATTTTTATTCTTGAAAGTCTTTGTCAATATTATCTTAATTATGACAACAAAAGGCATACACATTGAAATTTCATTTTTGAATTCTTGGTGATCATAAAGCTGTGTTTAAAAATTATTCTGTATTAGGTTATTTTAATTACTATTAGCATACTCTTGGTAAAAGCAACATGAATATATTATAAATTTTGATTAAGTAATTATTAAACAGAAAAATCAAATTTTTGTTTTAATGTATCTCTTAATGAGCTAGATGGGGGCTGACTTGTTTTGCTAAAATTAGGTCAAATATGTAATTTTTGCTAAAATTAGGTCAAGTATAAATTTAGTATAATTACTTATTATTTATGGCTAAATTGAGACAGTGTTTAACCTCAGTTTTATTCCCCTACCTTTTGTGTTTTATTACTAATGTAAATGTTGAGCAAAAATTGTTCACATAAATCAGTAGGTGGGAATTGGAGTTTTGTTACAGAAATACCCTCAGTTCTTTTTTCAATTTTGTGTTTTTCCATTTCCATTTGCCCCTCTTATGACCCCCTCCCACAGCAATCACTAATGTTGTCCATACCCACGAGTCCTTTTTCCTTTTGGCTCAATCCCTTTGCACTCTGTCAGAATCATATGCCAAAAATTTATGGAGAAACTTAGCACCAAAATTTGCTTTTAATGCTCTATCAGTTGAGAACTTGATAGCAGATCTTTGAAAGCAAAATAGAAAACCATCTAATTGCAAATGGAATTGTTACTCATTCATTAATGTGACTCCTTTCTCAACACTAATACCAATATACCTGTGCTGCATTTCTAATTATTCCTGTGGGTTATAGAGGTTTTTCTACCACAAGGTAATAAGTATAGAAAGATCAGGGTAAGAGGGGGGTCTTTCTTCTTTAAAATATGACATGAATGGAAAGAGGTACATGAAAGAAAAGGTAGAAATTTTGTATCCTCAAGCAGATCAGTTTTTTATTATTTTTCAGCTTCATTAATGTATAATTGACAAATAAAATTATAAAATATTTAAAGTATATAATATGTAATTCGATATAAGTATGCATTGTAAAAGGATTCATCCCATCAAGTTGAATACATCCATCCCCTCACATATTGACTTTTTTGGTGGGGAAGGGTGGTGAGAACATTTAAGTTCTACTCTCTTAGCAAATTTCAATTATAAATACAGTATTATCAACTATAGTTGATAATAGATCCTCATACCTTATTCATCCTAAAACTGACAGTTTGTATCCTTTTATCATCCTCTCCCTATTTGCCTCATCTTCCAGCCAATGAAACCACTTTTCTACTCTGTTTCTATGAATTTGACTTTATTTTAGATTCCATGTATAAGTGATACCATGCAGTATTTGTCTTTTTATGTCTGGAATATTTCACTTAGCATAATGCCCTGCAGGTTCAGCCATGTTGTTGCAAATGACAAGACTTCCTTCTTTTTTAAGGATGAATAGTATTCCATTTTGTGTGTGCACACATATACTATTTTTTGGACTATAAGACGCACCCACACCCTCCCGCCCCCCAATTTGGGAGGAAAATGGGAGTGTGTCTTATAGTCTGAATGTAGCTTACCTGGTTAACTGTGGAGGGTGGGGCACAGTGGTGGAGCAGGGTCACAGGAAGCAGGAACCTCCTATTTTTTTTCCTACTCTAAAACCTAGGTGCTTCTTATAGTCCAAAACCACCGTCTGTGTAGGTATCACATTTTCTTGATCCATTCACCTGATGGTAGACACTTCGGTTATTTCCACACTTTGGCTAGTGTGAATAATGCTGCAATGAACATGGGAGTGCAGATATCTCTTCAAGATAGTAATTTTGTTTCTTTGAGATATATACTCAGAAGTGGGATTGCTGGATCATGTGGTAATTCTATTTTTCATTTTTTGAGGATGCATTGTACAAAAAGGCTGCACCAATTTACATTCCCAACAGTAGTGTACAAGAGTTCCTTTTCCTCCACATCCCTACCAATACTGATCTCTTGTCTTTTAGAGGGCAGTCATTCAACAGGCATGAGGTAATATTTCACTGTGGTTTTGACTTATATCTCTGTGCTAATTACTGATGTTGAACACCTTTTTATGTACCTGTTGGCCATCTGTATGTCCTTGAAAAAAAAATGTCTATTCATAGCCTTTGCCTATTTTTAAATTGGGTTATTTCCTTTTTTGCTATTAAATTGTATGAGTTCCCTGAATATTTTGCATAATAACCTTTTACTGAATATGTGATTAGCAAATATTTTCTCCTGTTCCACAGGTTGTCTTTTCATTTTGTTGATGGTTTCCTTTGCTCTGCAGAAGCATTTCAGTTTGGGGTAGTCCCATTGTTTATTTTTTCTTTTGTTACCTTCATTTCTGGTATCAAATTCAAAAAATCACTGCTAAGACCAATATCAGAGAACTTGCCGCCCTGCCTCAGCCCCATGTTTTCTTCTAGGAGTTCAGGTCTTACATTCAACTCACATTGAGTTGTTTTTGTGTGTGGTGTAAGACAGGAATCCAGCTTTCTTCTTTTGCATGTGGCTGTCCAATTTTCCCAACACCATTTATTGTCAATATTATCTTTGTTTGCTACAATCTTGTGGGTCTCTTGGAAGCAAGGCCTGCTGACTTTCAGAGCTAGTTATTTGTGGGGACAGTCGAGTGAGAGTCTTAAAAGTGGAGGTGCTAAATATACAGCCCAAACCTCAAGGAAACCTTCTCTCCTCAGGGAAAAGGTTCCCTCCTTATTGTATGGTGCCGGGCTGGAGGTGAGGTAATGATTGGAGTATGTCTTGGCCTTTCTTACCTGTTTTGATGTGGGTATTTTCTTTGCCTGATGTGTAGGAGTTGCTCAGCTAGTTTCTGGATCTCTCTCAGAGGGAATTGCTTCATGTGTAGCTGTACTATCGGTGCATTCAAGGGAGAGCAGGAACTCAGGAACCTTCACTTTTGCCCTCTTGTCCTCTCTCCATACATTATTTTTTCAGAATAGTTTTAAGGAGTGCAAAGGGAAATTGAATATCTAAAATCTTGATTCCTTAAAATTCTTCCATGACCTTCATAGCTCTTGTAATGTCTTCTACACATCATATATACAGGTATAGTTTGAAGACTGCTACCCGAAAACCCCACAACTTGCCTAAATAGTATCTCCTCCTTGACATAAAGTACAAAATGTTTTAAAGATTTCATTTATTTATTTTTAGAGAGACGGGAAGGGAAGGAGGAAGGGTGGGAGAGAAACATTGATGTGTGAGAGATACATTGATCTGTTACCTCTTGCACTCACCCAACTGGGGACGTGGCCTGCAACCCAGGCATCTGCCCTGACTGGGAATTGAACTGATGACCTTCAGTTCACAGTCTGGCATTCAATCCACTGAGCCACACCAACCAGGCCAAAATACTCACAAATTCTTTTTAAATTTCCAAAGAATAAGAATGACTAACATTTAAAACTGTATTTTCTAAGGAAGATGGTGGCATGGTAGAAGGAAGCACATTCCACTTCTCCCTACACTCGGGAGAAAAACCTGGTCGTTTTACAGCAGAACAGAGCAAACAGACATCAGAAACACAGCGTATTTGAAAACAGGAGATCGAAAATTGCAGCGGACATTGAAAAACCAGATGGTGAGGAGAGTACTCCAGCAGCAAGGAGACCAGGGTGGGAGCTGAAGCCCCAGGCCAGAGCTTGCCACAAGACTCTAGGGAGGGAGCTGGGTCAACTGCTCCCTGCCCAGCTAAACAAGGTTTCAGCAGCACTGGGATAAACCTGGTTGCTTGAAATCTCACAGAGAGGAGTTAAGGTCTCATAGCCCTGGGAGGACTTCGTGTGGGAGCTCACGCGACTGTCGGCACCCATGCACCATTGAGGACGGCTGCGCGGGGATCCATTGGCGCCAGTGCACCACTGGGGGACCTGCATGTCAATACAGTCAGCGCACGTGTGACACCGGGGACCTGTGCGGCAGTGGCAGTCCATCTGCGCCTGCACAACACTCAGCACCCATGCATGGAAGGCTAGGAGATCATAAGTGCCTGTGCATGACCAGGGTAGGCACATGCCACCTCAGAACATATTCTTGAGGCTCTGTGCAAAGAGGCCCTGGGCTTGCTCTGAGGAGACTAACCCAAAGATAACTGAGTGATGAACAGGGAGAAAAGCGATACCATCACACCATCACACCTCGGCCACCACAGCCATCAAGACGAGAGAAACCAGCTTGACAAGATTCATAGCATTGGTGTTTTTGGTTTTTTGTTGTTTTTTTTATTATTATTATTTCATTATTTTTATCTTTTTTTACCTCTCAACTCCTTTTGCTTCTCGTTACTTCTTTCTTGTTTTATTCCTTCTTCCTTTCTTTCCAATCTTATCTCTTCTTCTTTCCTCTTTTTTCTTTTCTTTTTCTTTCTTCTTTTCTCTTTTCATTTTTTTCCTCCTCTTTTCACTTTTTAAATACCCACGAGTGAGACAAAAACAAAACAAAACAAAATAAAAAAATCCTGGAACTGTGAAAAAAACAGAGCTGGTCCCAAAGAGGGGGCATTTCAACAGCTGAGACAGTGGAAGCTGTGAACACCAGGATACCTGAAGGAGACAGCACCACTGAATCTCACAGGTATTCTACCACAGAAGTTCACACAAGAAACCCAGGGAACCAGAACAAATCAATTTAAGAAGCTGAGCCTAACAAGAAGAGCCTCACAAACAATGGGAAGACAAAGAAACAATCCCCAAATGAAAGGAAAGGAGGAAGCCCCAGAAAGAATGCTAAATGAAATGGAGACAACTGAACTATCAGATTTTGAGTTCAAAGCGATAGTTGTCAGGAAGCTCCATGAGCTCTCAATGAGCTACCAGAAACTACAGGGAACCTATGATGAACTCACTGCAAACTATATCAACATGAAAAAGGAAATAGAAACTATCAACAAGAACCAAGAGGAAATGAAGAATACAATTTCTGAACTGAAGAACACAACAAAAGGAATGAAAACCAGAATCGATGAAGCAGAAGATCAGATCAGCGAGTTGGAGGACCAAGTAGAAAAAAACATCCAGAAAGAGCAAGAAAAGGAAAAGAGGCTCAGAAAGAATGAAGAAGGATTAAGAGAAATGCAAAACAATATGAAACATAATAATATCCATATAATAGGGATACCAGAAGGAGAAGAAGAGCAAGGGATAGAAAACCTACTTGAAAAAGTAATGATGGAAAACTTCCCTAATTTGACAAGAGAAAAAGTCACACAAATCCAGGAAACACAGAGAGTCCCAATAAAGAGGAACCCAAAGAGACCCACTTCAAGACACATCATAATTAAAATGGCAAAATTCCAAGACAAAGAGAGAATCTTAAAGGCAGCAAGGGAGAAAAAGGAAGTAACATACAAGGGAGCCCCGATAAGGTTAGCAGCCGACTTCTCAATGGAAACGCTCCAAGCCAGAAGAGAATGGCAAGAAATAGTCCAAGTAACAAGAATTAGAGGCCTGCAACTAAGACTACTTTACCCAGCAAGGCTTTGAATCAAGATAGAAGGCCAAATAAGGAGCTTCCCAGACAAAAGAAGTCTAAAAGAATATACCTCTACCAAACCAGTTCTGCAAGAGATACTAAAGGGATTGCTTTAAAGAAAGGAAGGAAAAGAGAGAGAGAGAGAGAGAGAGAGAGGAACACAGGTATGAAAATGGCAATGAATCAGTACTTATCAATAATAACCTTAAACATAAATGGATTATATGCTCCAATCAAAAGGCATAGAGTAGCTGAATGGATAAGAAAGCATGACCCACACATATGCTGCCTACAAGAGACCCAACTCAGGACAAAAGACCTACACAGACTCAAAGTGAAGGGCTGGAAACAAATTTTCCAAGCAAATGGACAGGGGAAAAAAAAGCCAGGGTAGCAATACTCATCAGAAAAAATAGAGTTCAAAAGAAGAGCTATAAAGAGAGACCCAGAAGGTCACTTCATAATACTTAAGGGAAGAATCCACCAAGAAGACATATAAATTGTAAGTATATGTGCACCCAACATAGGAGAACCTAAATACATCAAGAAAATCTTAGAGGACTTCAAGAAAGATATTGACAGCAACACAATATAGTAGGGGATTTTAACACCCCACTGTCAAAAATGGATAGATCTTCCAAACAAAAAATCAACAAAGATATTGTGGCATTGAACAACACTCTAGATGAAATGGACTTAACTGACATATATACAGAGAGCCCTTCATCCCAAAAAAACTAAATACACATTCTTTTCAAATGCAAATGGAACATTCTCAAAGGTAGACCACATGATAGGACACAAAACTAGCCTCAACAAATTCAAAAAAATTGAAATTATACCAAGCATTTTCTCTAACCACAAGGGACTGAAACTAGAAACCAACCCCAAGGGGGAAAAACACAAAACACTCAAAATCATGGAGATTGAATAGCATGCTATTAAACAATGAGTGGGTCAAGAATGAAATTAGGGAAGAAATAAAAAAGTTTTTAGAAACAAATGAAAATAAACTCACAATGACCCAAAACTTATGGGACACAGCAAAGCAGTGCTCATAGGGAAGTTCATAGTGATACAGGCCTACCTAAAAAAGATGGAAAGATTTCAAACAAACAGCTTAACCCTATGCCTAAAAGAACTTGAGGAACAACAACAAAGACAGCCCAGAGCAAGTAGAAGGAAGGAAATAACCAAGATCAGAGCAGAATTAAATGACATAGAGACTAAAAGCACAATTCTAAGGATCAATGAATCCAGGAGCTGATTCTTTGAAAGGATAAACAAAATTGACAAGCAGGCTCATCAAGAAAAAAAAAAGAGAGAGGACCCAAATAAACACATTCAGAAACGACAGAGGAGCGATTACAACTGATACCACAGAAATACAAAGGATTGTAAGAAATTACTATGAAGAACTGTATGCCAAGAAATTTGAAAACCTAGGTGAAATGGACAAGTCTCTAGAAAAATATAATCTCCCAAAACTCAATGAAGAAGAAGCAGAAAACCTGAACAGACCAATAGCAGCAGATGAAATTGAAGCAGTAATGAAAAAACTCCTGACACACAAAAGCCTTGGACTGGATGGTTTCACAAGAGAATTCTACAAAGCATTTAAGGAAGAGCTAACCCCTATCCTTCACAAACTTTTTGAAAAAATCCAGAATGATGGAAGACTCCCAAACTCTTTTTATGAAGCTAGCATCATTCTAATCCCCAAACCAGATAAAGACATAACAAAGAAAGAAAACTTCAGGCCCATATCATTGATGAACATAGACACTAAAATTCTTAGCAAAATATTGGCAAACTGCATCCAACAATACATTAAAAATATCAAACACCATGACCAAATGGGATTCATCCCATGGATGCAAGAATGATTCAACATTCGCAAATCAGTAAATGTAATACATCACGTAAACAAAAGCAAAGACAAAAATCACATGATCATATCTATAGAGGTGGAAAAAGCATTTTATAAGGTACAGCACTCATTTATTATAAAAACGCTCAGCAAAGTGGGAATAGAGGGATCATTCCTTGACATAATAAAGGCCATATATGAGAACCTACAGCCAACATCATACTCAATGAGCAAAAACAAAAACCTTTTCCACTAAGATCAGGAACAAGACAAGGTTGTCCATTTTCACCACTTCTATTCAATATAGTATTGGAAGTCTTAGCCACAGCGATTAGACAAGTAAAAGAAATAAAAGGCATCCAAATTGGAAAGGAAGAAACAAAACTATCATTATTTGCAGATGACATGATAGTGTATATAGAAAATCCTATAGACTTGGCCAAAAAGCTGCTCGACCAAATTCAATAAATGAATTTGGCCAAATAGCCAGATACAAAGTCAATATCCAGAAATCAAAGGCATTCCTGTATACCAGCAATGAAAGAGCAGAAGCAGAAGTCAAGAAAAAAATCTCATTTGATATAGCAAAAAGAAAAATAAAATACCTAGGAATAAACCTAACCAAGGAGGTAAAAGACCTGTATGCAGAAAACTACACAACACTGAAGAAAGAAATCAAGGAAGACACAAACAAATGGAAACATATACCATGTTCATGTATCAGAAGAATTAACATCATCAAAATATCCATACTACCCAAAGCAATTTACAGATTCAATGCAATTCCTATTAAAGTACCAGTGGCATATTTCACAGACATAGAACAAACACTTCAAAAATTTATATGGAACCATAAACGACCTCGAATAGCTGCAGCAATTTTGAGAAAGAAGAGCAAAGTAGGAGGGATCACAATACCTGACACCAAACTGTATTACAAGGCCACTGTAATCAAAACAGCCTGGTACTGGCATAAAAACAGGCACATGGACCAGTGGAATAGAACAGAGAGCCCAGAAATAAACCCAA
>PVKU01013459.1:0-28755 GCA_004027475.1 Anoura caudifer | reverse complement strand
GATCAAAGGCATTTAAAGGGTATAGTGGTACCTGAGCCAGATGGAGAAGGAGCATAATTCCAGGACCCTCTTGATGGATTCACAGAGAAAAGACTTCCCAGGTGAGAAGGAATGAAATGCAGTTCACAAATTCAGATGTATAAGAAATAGACACATTTACAACAACTCATGTCCTCATTTTATAAGCTAGCAGAAAATACTTAGCTAGTCCTATCTCACAGGACAAAAGCCATTTTCTCAGGCCTTCTGTCCCAGAGTTGGATGGACCTGATAATTGTTTTATGAGCTTTTATCCTCGGGACTAGAAAATGACTGGCTCTGGGACTTATGAATCAGGACCAGACCCTGCACCCAAAGATAACATCGAAAACACATTGCAGCCTAACTGAAACATCCTGATCTACAACCACCCCATTGCCCCTCAGGGCTTGTGCTGGTACACATCTCTGCACCTAGCCCTTCCCTGCTTTGGAAAAGTAAAAATAAGACCTTTGCTCTCTGCACAGTCTTCTCTTCGAGAATTCTTTCACAGCCCATGTCACCGACCACCCTAACAATATCTTTTTCCAAAAAGCAGGTGGCCACAGTGACATCCATTATCTCTGATGACATGGCCCATTCGGTTTCTCGGGCTCTGCACTTCCGCCCCACAATGGTGGAACAGAAATGTATAATGCTGTAGGGTTCCCGTTTGCCCACGTGCAACAGACAGCCATTTCCTCTGCAGTCTTACAGCTGCCCTGACAGCACTGGCAGCCAGCAGGTCCCAAGGGCCTCTGCCCCTCCCCTCTCTTCCTGCCCTGATGAAAGTCCTTTCTAGTCTGGTGTAGATTATGCCCTTGCTCTCTTCCCAGCTTCTCGTGTTCTACTCCCATAAATTTTCTTTCCAAAAAGATTTAGGATTTTGAAGCATAAAGTTGAGAGACGTTCGCAACACGTCCATTTTTTTGTCCAGTTATATCCTTTCTCTGACTAAATGAGCCCCAGATTAACTGTTTGCTTGAATAAGGAGTGAGAAAATGCATGGGAGAATGTTTCAAATATAATGCAGGCTATGATATTTATAAAGGCTTTCAGATATCAAGAAAATCTTCCCCTGAAGGATTTACCTGAGAGGTTCTCCTCTCCTGTGGCGATAGTGTGGACAAGGAAAAGACCCATTTATCTGAAAACACTCAAAAAAATAATAACTTGCTCACACAATAGTTCTGACTTCATTATATTGTTATTTTTACAGTTATAGGGGAAATGAGCCCAATAAATAATTATGTAACATTCTCCAGGAAGGTTCAGAATAAAAGTCATTTGCTCTAAGAGCACAAGCTATATCCGTATGAAATCATTTACTCAAGGTATAGCCAGGAGGTCCTAGGACTAGGATCTCCTACCATGGCCACTAAGCAAATTCAGCAACAAGAAAGATATAGCCAAGCCTTGGAAGAAAAGCAGCTTTATTATAGAGAGTGCACCATAAGTGCCACCTAGTGGTACAATTGAGTAAAACCCTGAAGTTCTGGTCTCTGCCAGCAAAACTGAGCAGTGAGGGGTCTCCAGGCACAGCACCTGAACATCTCCATATGTTCCAACCAGAAAACAAAGCAGTTTCCAACAAAACTCGGCAGCTTGACCACCTGTCTAAGACAATAAGCAACATGTCTTATTTTCATAGTGTTCAAGTCTTAGAACCTACTGTGCCATAAGATTGTGCTGACTTCTTTTAACTTTGTACAATTTTATATTCTTCAACCTCATTTCATTCCTGAAATTACTTAAATTACTCTGTCTCCCCTGGTATCCAAACTTACCAATCACAATCAAAATCTCCTAACCAACACTAACAATATCACAGATAAAGAAGGTACAGGCTGGGTACATGTTCATAGGACTAGACCCCTGAGGCAAAATCTCCATCTGAGGTCTCAAACTTGACCCCTCTCTACTGGCCACAGTGATTTGAGGCACCACAGGCAACCATGATCCTATGATCATGGAGGAAAGACACCTATCATTTTACTGATGAAGAAACTGAAACCCAAAAACATTTTCATATGTGCTGTTTGACAGACTTAATTAGTGATACAGTTGAAATTAGAAGCCTTTATTTTTTTAATTATATTTTACTGATTATACTATTACACTTGCCCCAATTTCTCCCCCTCTCCCCCGCTCCAACCAGCACCCTCCACTCCCTAGGCAATCCCCCCACCACCATTCATGTCCATGGGTCATACATATAAGTTCTTTGGCTACTCCATTTCCTGTACTGTACTTTATATCCCCCTGGTTATTCTGTAATTACTTACTTGTACTTCTTAATCCCCTCACTTTTAAAAAAAAATTTATTTTATTTTAATTGTTGTTCTTGCACAGTTTTCTGACTTCTACTCCCATCCCAGCCCACCGCCCCAGCCCTCCCCAGCTCTCTCCCATTTCCATCCCCCCAGCTTTTGTCCATGTGTCTTCCCCTCACCTCTTCACCCATTCCCCTACACACCCCTCCCATCTGGCAACCATCAAAACAATCTCCATATCCATGATTCTGTCTCTGTTCTTCTTGTTTGCTTAGTTTGTTTTTTTAGATTCAATTGTTGATAGATACTATTTATTGCCATTTTATTCATAGATTTGATCTTCTTTTCTTAAATAAGCTCCTTTAACATTTCATACACTAATGGTTTGATGATGAACTCCATTAGTTTTTTCTTGTCTGGGAAGCTCTTTATCTACCCTTTGATTCTAAATGATATCTTTGCTGGGTAGAGCAATCTTGGCTGTAGGGCCCTGCTTTTCATGACTTTGATTATTACTTGCCAATGCCTTCTAGTCTGCAAAGTTTCATTTGAGAAATCAGCTGACAGTATAACCGGAACTCCTCTGTAGGAAACTAACTGCTTTTCTCTTGCTGTTTTTAAGAGTCTCTCTTCATCTTTAACCTTTGGCATTTTAATGATGATGTGTCTTAGAGTGGGTCTCTTTGAATCCATCTTGTTTGGGACTCTCTGTGCTTCCTGGCCTTGCATGTCTATTTCCTTCACCAATTTAGTTTTCTTTCATTATGCTTTCAAAGAAATTTCCAGTTCTTGCTCTTTCTCTTCTTCTTCTGGCATTCCTATGATGCAAATGTTGGAATGCTTGAAGCTGTCCCAGAGGTTGCTTACACTGTCCTCATTTATTTGGCTTCTTATCTCTTGTTGCTCTGCGTGGTTGTTTTTTGGTTCCTTTTGTTCCAAGTCATTGATTTGATTCTCAGCTTCGTTCATTCTACTGTTGTTTCCCTGTAAATTGTTCTTCATTTCAATTAGTGTATCCTTCATTTCTTACTGGACCTTTCTATGCTGCCAAGGTCCTAAGTTCCTTGAGCATCCTTATAATCAGTGTTTTGAACTCTGAATCTGATTGTTTATCTCCATTTTGTTTAGTTCTTTTTGATCCATTCTTTCATTTGGGCCTTGTTTCTTTGTCTCATTTTGGCAGCCTCCCTGTGTTTGTTTCTATGTATTAGGTAGAGCTGCTGTGACTCCCTGTCATGCTAGTGTGGCCTAACATAGTAAGTGTCCTATAGGGTCCTGTGACATACCCTCCCCTTTCACCCAGCATTGGTACTTGAGGAGCACCCTTTGTGTGAGCTGAGGATACCTTCCTTTCATAGTTGAGACTTGGTTGCTGTTGGTAGGTCAATGGGAGGAATTTACCCAGGCCCATCAGTTGCAAGGATTAACTGTGATCACTGACCACCAACCTCTGCCCTCCATGGAGGATCAGCTATGCTGGGGCAGGATGGTGGTACTCTGACATGGTCTGTAGCTGTCCACTGGGTGCACAGGCCCTGGGTTTTCCCAGGTGTTGAAAACCAAAATCAGCCCCCACCTGTGTTTTGCCCAGGGCCACTCTCCCTGAGCTGTAAGTCTATCTGAAATGGCTGCTACCTCTACCTTGCTTGGAGATTTTAGGCAAAGCCAAGCTGTGAATCTAGACTGGCTGCTGCTCTTGCTGCACCTGGAGCTACTTAGCAAGAGGTATGGGGCTGGGGCCAGCTGTTACTTGTTTGAAAGGATTTAGGAAGCTGTGAAACATGAGCCAAGACCAGCCATTCATATGGAAAAGCTACTGTTAACAGCTGTAAGTTGGGTGGGACAGAGCTTCAGAAGATCTCCAGAGATGGGCATATGGCGTTAGCCAGGTTGATGGAGTCTCAGTTATGGCATGTACCTGCCAGCTCTGTGGCTCTGTTGAGGTGGGTTCAGAAAAGAGACAATGGCCTCTGCCCACCCTTCTATGTGGCAGAAAGCTGTTCCCCAGCCCTTGCTTTGATGCCAGCCACTTCAGTTCCTCCCTGTATGCCACTGGTACCTTTTAAGCTGCTACCTCAGGGCTGGAGCTCAGAAGGAGTGAGTCTAAGTAAGTCCATGTGTGGGTTCTTTAAGAGGAACTGCTTAGGACTCCAGAAGATTCTTCCACCAATTCAATACCTGCTGACTTTTGCAGCCAGAAGTTATGGGGACATATTTTCTGGCACTGGAATCCTGGGCTGGAGGGCCAGGTATGGGTCTGGGACTCCTCACTCCTGAGGTATCCCTCCCAAATTTTTATACACCACACACAGAGGTGGGACAAGCCCATTCCACATCTGTACCCCTCTTACCAGTCTAAATGGAGTTTCTTTAATTTTGTAGTTGTCAAACTTCCATTCAACTCACTTTCTGCCAGTTCTGAGTGATGGTTATTTTATAATTTCATTGTAATTTTGATCTGGTTGTGGGAGGAGGTAAGCTGTGCTTAGATATGCCACCATCTTGATCAGAAGTCAAGCAAAGCTTTTAAATTTCTAGTCCAGAATCCTTTCCATGTCATTCCTCAGTACCTAACTTCCCCCTGGAATATTTTTAGCATAGAAAGAAGATTCAAAGAAAACTGCTATGATTCCTGGCCCAGATCCTAAACTTAAGTTTGCAGAATGAGGTAACATTTAATAGGTGATCAACAAAGCTTGCCTCCTAATGAAGTTTTCATCACTGGGCAATGTTTCACATGCTGTTGGGAACCAGGCACCACCAAATCATATTTGATGATGTTTTGTTGGTGTTATATAGTATTCAGCATCCAAGCATGGTCATGAATGTATTCTCCTTCCTATCCTGTTCCCAAAACATTCTGGATCAATGTGTGACAGAGGACCCGCCCCCACCACCACCACAAAAAACAGAATTATCTTCTGGAGGCCAAGCCCTTTGTGGTACAGGCTGCCCCCACTAGGTGAGTGTCCTAGGAACCCATCTATATCAGCTTACAAGCTGCCATTGTTGTGAGAGGCTGTGTTCGGCTTCAGTGAATTTTCTTTCTTTTTTTTTTTTTTTTTTTTTGAAGACTCTTTCAACAGGTTTGCCCATTTCATGATGGATGATTTATGAGTGCACCAGCCCACACTGCACTGACTGTTTAGCAGTTTTTGACCAAAAACAGCGTGACCCCTATGCCTAATCCTCCCTATTCACTTGATCTCACCCTGAGCAACTTCTTTTGTTTCCTTGACTAAAAAAAGTCCTCAAAGAGAAATGCTTTGCTGGTGTTAAGAGGTAAAACAAAAAATAGCAGAAGCACTAAAAGGTATCAAAATCAAGGAGTTCGAAAACTGTTTTGAGCAGTAGAAAAACACATTGATAGGTATATTGTACCAAATGGAGAGTACTTTGAAGGTGACTGAAGTTTAAACAGGTAAGAATAAATACACAATTTTTTATACATAAATTCAGGGTTTTTGGGAATCCCTCCTCGTATACTGTTATTTTGTTGTAAGTGCTTATGATTATCATCTTAGGTATATTTTCATAAGTCATACTTCTTGCTTTAGGGGAAAATTTTTCAAAATATAAATATGGATTTGCATATTTCAGAAGACATAATTATAGATTCTCTCCTAAGTGCAGAAAAAAATCAAAATTAACAAAATTTTGCTAACCGCTTTATACCATTACACACAAAGCTAAGGCAAAATCTCATAAATATTTTAATGATATTTATTTTCTCATATTTATTGTTTGTTTTCCTCTGAGGGTCTTCACACCAAATGAAAGTAATGTTTTTAAACCAACCTTCCATAAATGTAGCTGGCTTTCTGAGCCATGTACGAGAATGTTGGGAACCACCCTGCCTGGTTTCAGAAGCTGTAACCCCCGCCATGGCTAAGGCTGAGTGAGCGACCTTCAGACCATGAGCCACTGAGGAGATAAAGCTTATCTCCCTGGCAGGGGCGCCGCCTCCGCTCCTTTTTCTTCACCCTACCTGGCCCCCAACGCTTGATCAGTTAGCCAATGACGGGTAAGATTCCTCAAGGGAGGAATAACCTAAGACAGGCAGGATCATGGGGATGCCCCAGGGAAGGACTTGGGGGTTACAGCAAAAGGGGGTGATGGATCCTTGCCCCTCAGCTTTGACATAGCCTGAGTCCTCATTTTGTCTGCAAGAAGTCTCCTAATCTCTTGGCTGCCTTGCTTACCCTGCCTGACTTAAGCCTGAGATAATGCCTTAAGCCTGAAACAATGCTGGTGGTGGGTGCCGCCCTGTGCTGGAAAGGATGGGTTCCCTAGGGTGATCAGGCCTAAGAAAGGCTATGTAAAATCCTGTGAAACCTGCTTTGTTTAGAATGCTCTCAATTAAACGATAAGGGTCCAAGCAAGAAGTGAGTCTGTTTTTCAAAGTTTTATAGCTCTTCAGCTATCTGACCATGACTCAAAATAGGCCGGCAGAGTTCTTTATATGTTATCTATTGTTTGATCCTTACTGCCTGATAATGATTGATGAGCTTTACCTGTATTCCTGTGCAAAATGAACCCAATGAAAGCCCATTGAGGAAAAGGCTCTTGGCCCTTCTCCTTCGACAGATCAGCCACCTTTCCTCCCCAAGCAGATCATGTCTTGGTGGACTTATTCTCATCTGTGGCAGCCAGGGGGCACCCTGCAGGCACAGCCCCCCAACACGAGAAAGTTGATTTTTTTATTATATTTTAATTAAAAATAATAAAAGAAATATTTAAAACCAGTCGTACTTTTGCTCTGTCTTTTATTTTTTCAGTTTCTAATTGTTCTTTTCTTAAGCTAACCAATTCTTGGCTTTACCATTTTTGCCTCTGGTAAAGTTCATTTAAAATTCTATTCTTCACTTTTTTGTCTAATCACACATCTAGCAGAAAAAATGTCATCCAAAAGAAAAATATTGAGCCCAATATTCCAATCACTTAAATTTCCTGAAAAATAAATGTTTTCCTACCTCGTTTGCAACCATGAGCTGAGCACCTGTTATACCAGGTGAAGGGTGAGAATTTACAAGTCGCAATCTTGACAGTCCTGAAGCTAATGAGGGCAAGAATCCGTGCTGGTGTAAGCTGGTCGGCACAGTCCTTTCCTGTAGGAATCAGCCAAGAGTCATTATTAAATCTCAAATGTTACTGCTGGAGACTTAATAGCCTCACCCCAAGCCATTTTTATTTCTTCTCCTAAATACAGTTTGCTAGAATTCCCTCTGCTGTGAAGCAAAATTGCTGATTAGTCAAATGGGACTTATACCTTCCTGGCTGTGGGCTGCTCTCCCCTCGAGTGTTTCTGGGCACTGTTTCTTCCACCCACAGACCCCCAGCATCACCTCTCTATAGCCCCACACAGGAAATGAGGATGATGATGATAGTCTGGGCCATTAATTCGTAACTCTTCTATAATTGAGGTTATATTCAAGAATGCGAAAATATTTGGCTAAGAAAAATAAACCAGCTTTCTATGTACCCTGCTCTTTATAGCACATATTACCTGTTCCCAATTAAGCTAAATAAATGTCATTTTCATGAAGATCTCTAAATTCTGAGAGATCCAATTCAAGTCCTGATGCAAAAACGTTTCACATGATGAGATTTACTAAATTCTGATTCCTGTTGAGCTTTCATGTGGACAAAAATAACTGTCAGAAGGACCACAAATTTAGAAGTCAACAGTTAGAAATTTCTTAGAAACAGAAGCAGATCATGAAAGAAATTGAAAACGTTGCTAGCATTTCATCTCTATCTCCATGGCAAAATGAGTAGTTTCTGAATCAGTTTCCGGAGGAGGAGGAAGCTGGGCATCAGTTTCCTGTGTGTCTGATTCACCCATGGAGTCAAAACATGAGCACAGCAGATAACAAGAGCAAAAGAAGTGATACAAGGTACCAACTGAAGTCTTGTGAAATATATTTGGCGCAGTATCAGAACCCAGTTGGAATACAGACTAGAAAGTTCAAAAGAAAGTTCACGTGCTTTGGGCATGTGCAGTTAATGTAATCTAGCCACACAGGAGAGCCCTGTTCCATCACACAAGTGTCTGTTCTGATGACCCGGGTACTACGCTAGCAGGGAGCACCTTTGCTGAAAAAGAAGGGGGAAGCTTCACACCTGCTCAGAAAAGACATTCCCTGTGGCTAGAAAGGAAAAGAACAGGAGAAAAGTGCCCTTAGAGGAGAAGAGTGGCCCTGCTGAGCCCGCTACCTCCCACTGCTCTATCTGCAGATGCATTTCTTCTTCCCTGTGCCTCTCTGTTTCTGAATCCCATCTGCATTTCTTCACTTTAAACTTCTGGTGAATTTTCACATGTCTCTGTAGTGATTTGGCTGTACTATAGTTAACAGCAGACTGAAGTACTTACCGTAGCCTCTTCTGATATAGGATGCAGTTGGAAAGCAAGTTACACCTGCCAACGAGGGGCATTTTGTCCTAACAGCCAGTAAGTAGAACTGTCAGTCTAGACTCACAGGAGAATCAAGTTGCCTATCACAAAGGAAGCACCCCCATTCCTTAAGTGTATTGGGGAGATACAGCCAAGTGACAATTCTTCTAATCTACTAACTCACCTATGTGTGAGCTAATCAGTTACAGTTCTAGATCAAATCTTCATTGAGCTGGGCTTTGTATTAGGCACAAGATAAAACAGGAAAAGGCAAACATGAGCCTTACTCTTGAACTTAAGAATCTAGAGCATGTCTCCTCTGCAGCTACTCTAGAGGCCTCCCTTCACAGGCCTCTATTAAGACACAGGCCACTCAGGCTATGTCTGCTTGAGATGAGGCAGGCCTGAAATCCAACTTGCACTCTGCTCTCCAAGACTCTACCCTGCCCAGAAAGGACACCTTTTAAAAAGCCACACATAGGCAGCACCAGGAGCCATAGCCCTGTGTTAAAGCACTGCTCCCCCTTCCACTGGAGAGGCTGCACCTCTCCTTGCCCTGGGGTTTCCAGTCCCACAGAAGCCACACTCACCTGTTAGACCTCAGCCCCACAGGCTAGAGTTGAGGTGAATTAATACGAGTCGACAGGAACATTCAGGTTGCAGAAGAATGCAAAAATTCATACACTAGTGGGACAATAATAGCACAGCCAGTCTCAGATTTCTTGGAGCTTTTGACCTTAGCTACTGTTTCTTTTGTCATTTTGTTTTAAAGTCTCAGTCCAGCTTTTCTCTCTGAGCTAATATGCACTCAGAACTCCAGAGTTCTTTGTCCAGAATACATTCACTTTATCACGTATTTTTCCCTCCTAACCAGGGCAAGAGCTTTTCTCTGGCTTACTACATCCCTAGACTTATAATAGTCAGTAAATTTGCAAAAGCAAAACATGGCTAAGAAGGAACCAAAGTTTGAGTAAATGATTTGTACATAAAGATAAGGAATTTCATACAGTTGATCTGCGGCTAGCCAGTTCTGCAGTTTACAGGCAAGGGAAATGACACATTTTTATCACTTGTCTGCTGCCTCTGTTGCAAAGATAAACCCTTAATTGGCAAACCTTACTATCTAATGGCGTTTTATGTTATGGTCTGATAGAAACAATCTGTCCAGGCATTGTGACAGAGTTGTTTTATAAATCCTTACTAATAATGGAGGGAAAAGCCTGATAATGCTTATGTTCTTATTTTGGTATTAAAATTTTACACTAGCTTTAGTCAAAACAAATACTGACCCTGTCACTTGAAAATGTAATTATTAGCAGTCTTTCAACTCTAAAGCATTAGCTCCTAAAGGTTAGTTTTACACATAGCTCTCTGGCAGTGTATGTATGGTTCTTGAATGAATTGTTTGAAATCTGTTTAGCACATAAACATATTCCATCCCCCAAAATCAAGTATTTTATATTTTAACACAAATCACAGATTGCCACCCCCTTCCCTGTAATTGAAAAGCAATTAGAAACTGCACCTGGAGACGTCCGGCCAAGATGGTAGGTGGACACACCGTGCCTCCTCGCACAACCAAAATTAAGGACAATGAAGATTTAGAAACAAGAAAACAACCAGAACTGATAGAAAATTGAACTATATGGAAGTCCAACAACCATTCATCCAGACCGGTAAGAAGGACGGAGTCGCCACAGGAAAAAGTGGAGGTTGGAAGACCAGGCATACAGGCAGCAGCAGCTGGAAGATCCCAGGCTCACAGGAGGTGGCTAGCAGACCCCGGGAACAAGGTGGCAACAGTGCAGACCTGGTGAGGCCGCGCAAGGTGGCTGGCTTACCACATTCACGCACGCAGATAATCCAGGAGAAGGGGAAGCAGTGGAAGGGACTGGAATCCGAGAGAGAGAGTGGAGCAAGTGCCATTGCTCCCTCTCAGACCCTGCCCCCACATACACCATCACTACCCAGCAACTGGGCTGCCCCACCCTGGGGAACACCTAAGGCTCCACCCCTCACTACCTAACAGCCGGGACCAGACCAAAAAAAAAACACCAAAAATGGCTCAAATGGGAGAACAAATCAAAGCCCCAGAGCCAATTCATGTAAGCGACCAAGAGATAGCCAACCTATCAGATGCCCTGGTGATCAGGATGCTCACAGAATTTGTTGATTTTGCTCACAAATTAGATGAACAAATGAAGGCTACAACAAGTGAAATGAAGGAAAATGCACAGGGAACAAATAGAGATGGGAGGAAAACTGGGACTCAAATCAATGGAGTGGACCAGAAGGAAGAAAGAAACAACCAAACAGAAAAGAAGGAAGAAACAAGAATTTTAAAAAATGAGGAGAGGCTTAGGAACCTTCAGGACATCTTTAAACTTCCCAACACCAGAAGGGGAAGAGGAAGAGCAACAAGTGGAAAACTTATTTGAACAAATAATAAAGGAGAACTTCCCCAATCTGGTGAAGGAAATAGATTTCCAGGAAGTCCAGGAAGCTCAGAGAGTCCCAAAGAAGGTGGACCCAAGGAGGAACACACCAAGGCACATCATAATTACATTAGCCAAGATTAAAATGAAGGAGAGAATTCTAGAAGCAGCAAGGGATAAGGGGACAGTCACCTACAAAGGAGTTCCCATCAGACTGTCAGCAGATTTCTCAAAAGAGACCTTACAGGTAAGAAGGGGCTGGAAAGAAGTATTCCAAGTCATGAAAGTCAAGGACCTACATCCAAGATTGCTCTATCCAGCCAAGCTGTCATTTAGAATAGAAAGGAAGATGAAGTGCTTCTCAGATAAGGTCAAGTTCAAGGAGTTCATCATCACCAAGCCCTTATTATATGAAATGTTAAAGGGACTTATCTAAGAAAAAGATCAAAAATAGGACAGTAAAAAGACAGCAATCTCACAAATATTAACAACCACACCTAAAACAAAAGCAAACTAAGCAAACAGCTAGAACAGGAACAGAAACACAGAAATGGAGATCACATGGAGGGTTAGCAACAGGATAGTGGGAGGAGGAGAGAAGGGGAAAAGGTACAGAGAATAAGTAGCATAGACGGTAGGTAGAAAATAGACAGGGGGAGGGCAAGAATAGTGTGGGAAACGTAGAAGCTAAAGAACTTATGACCCATGGACATGAACTAAAGGGTGGGAATGTGGGTGGGAGAGGGTGTGCAGGGTGGAGGGGAATGAAGGTGGGGAATAGGACAATGGTCATAGCATAATCAATAAAATATGTTAAAACTTCAAAAACAAAAATAAAAACAGAAAGGAAAAATAAAGAAACTGCACCTGAATCCAGTTTCCATGTAAGATTAAACACCAGTTTCATATTGACAAGCAAGCAGCCATCAACACATGGATTAAATGGCACCTAATAATCATTAATCTTTGTGATTTTTTCATCAAATGAATTACCCTTGTTGCTCTTTTAACACAACTTGCCTCATTGACACAACAGGCTTCAGATGATAACACATGGAATTGTCTGTCTAACAACCACTCAACCAACAAAAACAACCTTAGGTTATAATACAAGGAGGAGAGTCTGGAGAAGGTTAACCTAATAGCATAGGTCACACCTAAATGTATTTCTATTGTCTGCAGCAACCCCTCAATGACATGACCCCTTCTCCATAAAACCAATATAAACCCTTCCTGTGACCTTTTTCAGCTACGCAAGTTCCAGGAAGCCATGAAGTAAAGCCTGAACCCAAACTCCTAGAATGCCTGCTTCTTCCTCCTGAGAAGACTATGTCTCTCTGTCAGTCAAGATTTGACTAACACATCTTCTCCCAAAGCAATTACCTCCTCCAGCCTGGGTTAGGTGTGACTCCATCTTAGCACTTACTACAGATTCATAAACATCTGTAGATGTCTTTCTCTCCACTAGAATATGAGTCTCTTGAGACCAATGATAGTGTATTTGAGTCTCTGTATTCCTGGTGCCAGCCATGCTGTCTGGAACATAATAGATGCTCCATAATTGTTGAATTTAAGAAATAAAAACATAAGGATGGAGCAATACATTTCCTCCAGTGAAAGATTGGTTGGGAATGCCTTCTCTATCCATTAACTTCTTGAAGAACTACATCACTACAAAAGGTGGACTTCCCTTCAAAGTTCCAATCACTTTCAACTCCCATAGCATAGTTATCTCAGTTCCAGGGATGACTGTATACAAATGTGGTGAGTTCCTTTAGTTTATTGGGTAGCTATCCCTGTCACATGTCAGGTCAGTCCTGAAGAGCCAAGATAATACAGAATGCTACCTACAGTTTTTACTATGGAAGAAGCTAGCAACAGGAACACCTCATTTTGCTGTGTACAATGCGCACTTTTTTGCCCAAATTTTTGAGAGAAAAATAAGGATGTGCATTATACATGGGAGTACTAATTCTGTACCTATATAAATGTTTTTAATTCTTTTATTTGTGCTTATGCATTAAAAGTGTAACTCTAGAAAGCAATGATGATATCTGTATGCAAAATAACACCCTGGAATATGATCATTGGTTTTGTTTCTAACTATAAATAAACAGATCATTAAATTTAATAAAAAATTAAAATGAAAGATTTTTCCCTGAAAGTTTGGGCCAGAAACATGGGTGTACATTATACACAGCAAAATATAATAGTTACCAATTAACCACTTACCTGTGGGTTTTTAAGTCCTCTGAACCATTTTCTCATTATGTTGGCTTCTAAACTCTGAAAGTCCTGAGAATCTTGCCTTTTTTGATATGCAGGTAAAATTGTCATACCTGCTCCATAGTCATTCATGTTAACTAAAAGAATATGTTTCAAAAATATGATTTCCTGACTATTGCTTTCATTTAACCATATGTACCCTTTGTTGAGTGAGTCCTTGAATGAGTTTGCAATTCAACCTCTGAGCACAAATCTACCTTCAAGAAAATAGACAAACTTTATGGTCCTGAAAATTGCATTCTATTACTTCTTTAATGAAAAAGGATACATATATCACCTTCAACTAGGCTGCCTTTGTGTAGATTTATGAAAATGTGGCCATTTTAAAAGTTGAGTCTTGATGTGTCTGTCTTACAGACCCATGCAGTTCTTTATTTCCCGTTTAAATCACTAAGGTGAGCTGCTCACGAGCTGAAGCAGCAGCAATCATCTCTCCATCTGCTACACAGCACCCCAGAAATGCCATGGGCACAAGGAAAGTGAAGGGGAGGAATACAAAGAATGTCTCTGCTTGTTTTTTAACTTACATTCCCGGAACAAATCAAGCCCAAAAGTCTGGCTGCTAAGGGAAAAGGGAGACTCTGGCATTTCCACAGGAAGAGGTGGGTCAGATGGCCAGACACAGGAAGATGCCTTGTGAAGGCGTTAGAGGGAGTAAAATCAAACACAAAGCAATTCTAAATCAGTGTAATGTTAAAAACCTAAAACAATACATTAATCATTAAGAAGGGGTGGGGAGGAGAGGTGGGGGAAAGGCAGACAACTGTACTTGAACAACAATAAAAAACTGAATATTGCAATAAAGTGAGATACTGAATTTTCTGGTTTCCCAGTGCATATAAAAAGTATGTTTACACTATACTGTAGTCTATTGTGTGTAATAGCCTTATGTCTAAAATATATATACATGTATACCTTAAAAAAAAAGAAGACCTCTTTTTAAGGGCTCTCTCTCTCTCTTGCTGGGCTGTAAAATTATTCTTCCTTAGAGTCTCTGGAAGTGAACCAAGAAAATGTACCTCAAAAAATTGAGAAAACATTCAGTTTCGGGTGATTAGAACACACCCCTTGACATGTGGTTCCTCAACCAGGTTATTACACCAGGCAAAGTGAGTAGTGAAATCCTAAGTGTCGTGTGTCCTAATTAAAAAGAAATCAGCCGGCAGACTCTGGAACCAAGGTTGACAAACTCTCCAGACTAAAGGCTGTGGCCATCAGAAATGTAACTGTCACCATGACTGGTGTGGCTCAGTTGGTTGGAGCATCATCCCCATAATTGAAAGGTTGCAGGTTCAGTTCTTGGTCAGGGCACATACCTAGGTTGTGGGTTCGATCCTTAATCACAGGTTCAAGTCTGGGCACTTAAGGGAGGCAACCAATTGATGCTTCTCCCTCCCATCCTCTCTCTCAAAACAAAATTAAAAGAATGTCCTTGGGTGAATATAAAATAATAATAATAATAATAATAATAATAATAATAATAAATATATGTAACCTTTAAAAAGAAAAAGAAATGCAACTATCTATTATTGTCCCTTCTATTTGTTATTATTCTATTCTTAGCTGACAGTTACTCTGTCAGCATGAAAGCATGAGTCAAACTTCTGACTGACCAAAAAAGCATTGATTAATACAGACACAAGAAG
Organism: Anoura caudifer; assembly: GCA_004027475.1. Classification (NCBI taxonomy): domain Eukaryota; kingdom Metazoa; phylum Chordata; class Mammalia; order Chiroptera; family Phyllostomidae; genus Anoura; species Anoura caudifer. Next base: position 13,703 of record PVKU01013459.1, on the reverse strand, counting down.
AGTTCTGTTGAAACTGCAGGATCTTCTTCCAAACAGTGCAAGCACACAAAGCCACAATTGCTACCGCAGTATCCAGCTTACGCAGCTTGTTATTTTTAAATACATCCTTTCCACAGTCCGGTCTCTCGTTTGGAACAGTGGATTATTGTTCAGCCACTCTGAACAAGAAGGGTGTGCACACAGTCCAGCAGGGACCCAAAAGGATTCTCAGTGCCTCTCATGTTAGATTTGCTAATCCATTCACTGTGGCTAAGAAGAAAGTCAAGGTACACTGTGGGTATTAGAATATTAATTTTAGGCAAACAGCACTACCCACACAACATAACACATCTCAAATGTAAAAGCAGAGATGCTGAGAACTTACATCTCAAAGCCCATGGACTCTTCACAGCCTGTAAAATTCAAAGTGAACTGTAAGGGTTTTTAATATGTTGTTGATCAACATCTGGAGAACTTCTGTAGTTCTATCTTTTTTTGTTTGTTTTTAATGTTTGTGTAGTATAAGGTTAGGGCAGCAGTTCTCTACAGGGGGTTACTTTTATCTCCCAGGAGATACTTGGCAATGTCTGGAGACTTTTCTGGTTGGCGTGACTGTGGGGGGCCGTGAAGGGGTGTGATTGGTGTCTGGGGGGTAGAGACCAAGACTCTGTGAAACATCCTCTAGTGCACAGGATGGCCTCACAGCGAAGAATTATCTCGCTCAAAGTGTCATTAGTGCCATAGTTTAAAAAAATAAAAATAAAAAGGAGAAATAAGAAATATTTTATTATTTTAAATATTTTACCCAGCTAATGCATGTCCATAGTTTTAAAAGTTAAATAGCACTGATAAAAAACTTCTCTTGACATACTCATATCAACAGTTCCTATTTAAGCAAGTTTAGATGGTATGATTGATACTTTACTTTTGCAATAGGAGGATTTAGCACTTTCAGTACCTCACTCCTTCAATTAATTCCCTAATTTTCCATTTTTTCTGCTTTCTCTTTCCTTCTGCAAGGTTTTCTTAACTTTATTTCCAACTCTTTTACTGAACTTTAATTTCAGCTGTTGCACTTTAATGTTTATTCCCAAAGGCTTTTTCTTGATATATTTTTTAACGGCAACGTGTCTTTGTTTCATGAATAACCTGTCTCCTCACATTCCACTTAGGGTATTTTTGCTCACTGGTTTGTTTCTGTTTCCTCTGAGATCTATCTTTGGTTTGTTTGTTATGGTCCTCTCTTGAATACAGGAGCATTTACTTAACTAATCCACATGTTGTCCATTTATGTTTAAAAGTGGAAAACTAAACAATATGCATGGTTGGGCAGGGCATCCCCCCCAGGAATTCACAAAGCAGAGCCTGGTGGCAATCAGCCATACGAATCGTAGTTCCAACTGCTGGTATTTGTATTAGTCAGGATGGACTATGCAAACAACCCTAAGTTTCTGTGGTTCACAACACCAGGTCCTGTGCCTACTGCAGGCCTTGTGGTATATACAGAGTTGTGTTCCTCCTGGTGGCTTAGGCTTCTAGGTAGACCCCAGGTTGCAGATCCTTCATGCCAAAACAGTTTCCATGGTCATTACCGATGAGTGATCCTTATCACTTCCCTTCACAGTCCATTGACCAGAAACAGTCAAATGGAGTGTATTTTTTTATTTTTTTAAACATTTTATTTATTTATCTTTAGAGGGGAAGGGAAGGAGGGAGGGAGAGAGAGAAGGAGAGAAATATCAATGTATGGTTGCCTCTCGCACATCCCTTGCTGGGAACTGGCCTGCAACCCAGGCATGTGCCCTGACTGGGAATCGAACCTCGATTCCTTGGTTCACAGGCCCTCACTCAATCCACTGAGCTACACCAGCCAGGGCAGCAAATGAATATTAAGTGATGAGCCATTAATTGATCCACTGGCCAGACATGCACATACAGATCTATCTTAAAAATGAGAAACACATGCAGAAATGGGGTTTTGAATATTAGAAATGTTTAACACATTCAACAAGAATATGAGTATACCTGTAATTACTCTCACCAAATTTGACATAGTCTTTGCTTGTTCTGCCTTTTTTTTTTTAAATTACAGTTGATGTAGAATAGTATATTAGTTTCAGGTGTACAACCCTATGATTAGACAGTCATATAGCTTGTGAAGTGATCACCCCAATAAATCGAATACTTATCTGATACCATACACTGTTATTACAATATTACTGACTGTGTACCCTATGCTTTACATCCCCATGACTATTCTGTAATTACCAATTTGTTACCTCTAAATCCCTTCACCTTTTGCACTAATTCCCCACAACCCCTGTCCCACCCCAAAACTGTCCAAATATTCTCTGTCTCTATTCATCTGTTTCTGCTCTACCTGTTTATTTTGTTTTTTAGATTCCACATATAAGTGAAATCATACGGCTCTTGTCCTTCTCTCTCTGACCTATTTCACCTACCATAATACCCTCTAGGTTCATTTACATTGTTACAGATGGCAAGATTTCATTCTTTTTAATGGATGAGTCATATTTCATTGTATATATGCACCAGTTCTTTTTCCATTTAGCTATCGACAGACACTTAGGTTGCTTCTATATCTTGACTGTTGTAAATAATGCTGCAATAAACATATGGATATGTCTTTTTTATTTAGCATTTTGGGTTTTTACAAATAAATGCCCAGAAGTGGATTTTCTAGGTCCTTCTCTGTCTCTTATTATAGCCTTTGTTTAAAGTCTGTTTCATCTGGTATAAGTATTGCTACTCCAGCTTTTATGTTATATTTTCTTTCCATTTTCATGATATATCTTTTTCTGTCTCTTTACTTGCAGCCTGTGTGTGTCTACCAATCTGAAGTGAGTCTCCTGTAGACAGCATATGTGAGGGTCTTGTTTTCTTATCCATTCAGTCACTGTATGTCTTTTGATTAGAGCGTTTAATCTATTTGCATTTGAAATAACTGTTGATAGGTATGTATTTATTGCCATTTTATCATTCATATTTTTTATCTTTTTATTTATTTACTTTTAGAGAGAGTGGAAGGGAGGGTGAAAGAGAGGGAGAGAAATATCAATGTGTGAGAGATACATAAATTGATCACCTCTTATATGTCCCCAACTGGGGACCTGGCCCACAACCCAGGCATGTGCCCTGAGTGGGAATTGAATTGGTAATCTTTCAGTTCACAGGCTGATGCTGAATCCACTGAGCCACACCAACCAGGACTCATATTTTTAACTTTTTAAAAAAGACCCTTTAATATGTCTCATACTAGTTTGGTGGTGATGAACTCTTAGCTCTTTCTTATCTGGGGAGCTCTTTATCTCTCCTGTGATTCTAAATGATAGCTTTTCTGGATAGAACAATCTTGGTTGTAGGTCCTTGCTTTCCATAACTTTAATATTTCTTGCCAATCTCTTCTAGCTTGCAAAGTTTCTATTGAGAAATTAGCTGACAATCTTATAGAATCTCTCTTGTAATTAACTAACTGCTTTTTCTCCTGCTGCTTTTAAGATTCTTTGTCTTTATTTGGCATTTTAATTATGATGTGTCTAGGTGTGGGCCTCTTTAGGTTCACCTTCATTGATATTCTCTGTGCCTCCAGGACTTCTTTATTTCCTTCAACAGGTGAGAGAAGTTTTCCAACATTACTTTCCCAATTAGGTTTTCAGTTTCTTGTTATTTCTCTTCTCTTTCTGGCAACCCCATGATATTAATGCTGGTACCCTTGAAGTTGTCTGAGTCTCCTTACACTATCTTCATTTTTTTTTCTTTTTGCTACTCTGATTGGGTGTTTTCTGCTTTCTTATATTCCAAATTACTTCTTTGATTCTCTACTGCATCTACTGTATTGTTGATTTGCTGTTTTATTCTTCATTTTAGTTAGTTTATCCTACATTTCTGACTGGTCCTTTTTATGGCTTTCATGTCCTTTTTTTTATGCTATTGAAGTTCTCATTAAGTTGCTTGAATATCCTTATAACCATTGTTTTGAACTTTATTTGGTAGTTTGCTTGCCTCCATTTCATTTAGTTGTTTTTCTGGAGATTTCTCCTGTTCTTTCATTTGGAAGCTGTTTCTTTGTCTCCTCATTTTGTCCAATTCGCTGTGGGGTTGTTTTTTTTTTAATGTGTATTAAGTAGAGCTGCTATATCCCCTGGACTCGTTAGAGTGGCCTTATACAGTAGGTGCCCCGTAGAGCCCCGCGGCATAGCTTCTCTGCTCACCCGATCTGGGCACTCCGGGTGCACCTCCTCTGTGGGCTGTGTACACTGTCCTATTGTAGTCAACCTTTGATTGCTGTTGACATATCATTTGAAAGGATTGACCTGAAGACCAATCAGCTGCAAGGACCATCTGAGACTACAGCAGAGGAGCGGCTGTGCAGGGACTGACACCACAAAGCAGGACTTTCTTAAGTGGGACTTTGGTGCCTGCCGAGTTCACCCCCTGTGCTGCTTGTGGAGGTGGTTAGGTTGCAATCCAGCAGAGTCTAAAGCTGTCCACCAGGTGCACTTGCTCTGGGGCATCCCAGAGGTGCAAGTCAGCCACCTCCTGTGCCATGCACAGGGCCATTGGCATGAGTTAAGAGTGATCTGCTGATGACTGCTACTTTTGCTTGGCTTGGAGGTGCCCAAGTGAGGCCACACTAAAAACTGAGGCTGGCTACTACAAGTGCCAAGCCTGGGGCCACTTAGCAAGAGTTTCAGGGCATGCCAAGGCCAGATGCTGCTTGTTAGACTTCTTTTAGGAAAGTCCAAAACATGAGCTAAGAGAGGCTGTTTGGTGACAATGCCTTGAGTGGGCCTGAAAGCTGGGTGGGGTGAAGTCTCACCAGGACGGGGTGAACAGTGATAACCAGGTTGATGGAGACTCAGATATAGAGCCCACCTGCTGGCTCTGGCAGGAGGGCTCAGCAAAGGGACAATAACCTCTGTCAGTATTTCTGTCTGGAAGAAAACTGTCCCTCTAGCTCTTACCGTGATGCCAAACAATTCAGTTCCTCCCTGTATATCCCTAGCGTCTTTATAGCTACATCCCCAATGCAGGAGCTCAGATTGAGTGAGTCCATGTAAGTCAGTGTGCTGGCCCTTCTAGAGGAATGCCTCGGACTCCAGAAGCCCTCAGTCTCTTTTAGCCACTATTCCTGCTGATTTGTACAGACAGAAGTTATGGGGACTTCTCTTTGCAGCACTGGACCCTGGGCTAGGGGTTCTGATATGGCACCAGGACTGTTATTCTTCTGTAGCTGAGATAACCCTCCTGAATTTTAATCACCACATGAGGGGTGGGACCAGCCCCTTCCACATTTCCATACCTCCTACCAGTCTCAATGTTGCTTCTTCTTTATATACTTAGTTGTAGGACATCTGCCCAGTTAGATTTCAGGCAGTTCTGAATGATGGCTATTCTGTAATTTAATTATAATTTTGATGTGGTTGTGGGAGGTTCCAAGTATTGCATTTACCTATACTACCAACCTTGACTGAAGCTCTATTTCTGCATCTTTAAGAATGAGATTGCTCAGAGAGGGAAGAAATTTTTTTTAAATCTATTTCTGTTTTTTAAATCTTGAACATTTGAATTGGTGGACTGAGTAAAAAAAAAAAAAAAAAAAAAATGCCTTCCCAGTGTGGGTGGGCCTCATCCAATCCACTGAAGACCTGAATAGAACAAAAAGGTGAAGTGAGGGAGAAATGGCTTCCTCTAACCAACTGTCTTTAAGCTGAGACAGATGTCTTTTCCTGCCTTCAAAATCAAAGTTGGACTGGATTTCCCACATGTGGCCGCTCCATTCACCTCTATGGGCTTCCTCACAATCTGGCTTTGAGAACAAACGTTCCAAAAGAACAAGACAGAAGTGTGTTGTATATTTACGACCTGTATCATAACTTCAGAGTCATTTAGCCTCACTTCTGTCAAGGCAATCACAAAGGCCAACCTAGTTCAAAGATAAAGAACATAAACTCCAATGCCTGACAGGAGAGTGACAAGGTTCTAGGAAAGCATGTGAGATGAGAGAAATTGTTGCCTAAGACAGGGAAACCAGAATTTACCATTGTAGTCCTGCCTAACCACTCATGTAAGAACTTTACTAATGAACAGACTCCATTATCATTTATGCAGCCTCACCATGTCCTGCTAAATGGAAGATCCTCCAAGGATCAAAACACAGCAATTCAGAGGAAATACAAAGCCAAAACTCACACAAAGTGAGGCCTAGTATGTAATATTCAAAAGGTAGCAATGTTATCCATCATCTTCTCACTCTGGCAGTATCTAGAGGAGTAGGTAAAGAGAGAGACAAATCTGTCTGTACTTCAAGTACAGATGATGACCTATTTCACCAAAAAAGCTGTACTTTTTCATTTCCCTCAATATCTAAAGGTCACCGGAACATAAGATAAGGATTAAGAGCTCACAAATAGATCTATGTGCTGGAATTTAATTGACAAATTCATCCATTAAGTAAATTCAAAAATATTTTAGTTTTTACAACATAGCCAGACATTCAACAGGAACAAGACAGATAGTAATTCATTGTTGTAAGTGCTATGTGGATAAGAATGGGTGATGCTCAAGACAGATATTTAGCTCACTGCTTATAACCATCATCCATGCTGATTGGGCTTCTCTCTGTTTTGTTTACTTGGTTCCTGTGCCACAGAATGTGACAAATATTTTCAATAGCACCACTGGTGCTATTTGGGAAAATAAGAAGCTATTGAAGGAATTTTAATCGAGAGAGCAAGCCAATCAGACTGGCCCCTTGAAAATATAATTCTGTCTGCCTGTGAAAAATTGAGAGGAAGATAACAAACAGATACTAGGAGGCAATTTCTAGAAGCCAGGGAAGAGAAAGCAAAGTTAAACATGATGAGGATGGAGGAAATTTAACGAATTTATGATATTAAGAAGGTAGAACTTAAAGGGTTTTGTGATTATTGGATGTGAGGCAAAGAGGAAGTTGTGGGGGGGGGATTTTCTTTTCTTTTTTTTTAACATATTTTATTGATTATGTTATTACAGTTGTCCCATTTCTCCCCCATCATTCCCCTCCACCCTGCATACCCCCTCCCACTCACATTCCCCTGCTTTAGTTCATGTCCATGTGTCTTAAGTTCTTTAGCTCCTACATTTCCAACACTATTCTTGCCCTCCCCCTGTCTATTTTCTACCCACCGACTATGCTACTTATTCTCTGTACCTTTTCCCCTTCTCTCCTCCTCCCACTACCCTGTTGCTAACCCTCCATGTGATCTCCATTTCTGTGTTTCTATTCCTGTTCTAAGCTGTTCACTTAGTTTGCTTTTGTTTTAGGTGTGGTTGTTAATATCCATGAGATTGCTGTCTTTTTACTGTCCTATTCTTTAATCTTTTTCTTACATAAGACCCTTTAACATTTCATATAATAAGGGCTTGGTGATGATGGACTCCTTTAACTTGACCTTATCTGAGAAGCACTTTATCTTCCCTTCCATTCTAAATGACAGCTTTGCTGGAGAGAGCAATCTTGGATGTAGGTCCTTGCCTTTCATGACTTGGAATACTTCTTTCCAGCCCCTTCTCGCCTGGAAGGTCTCTTTTGAGAAATCTGCTGACAGTCTGATGGGAACTCCTTTGTAGGTGACTGTCCCCTTATCCCTTGCTGCTTCTAGAATTCTCTCCTTCATTTTAATCTTGGCTAATGTAATTATGATTTGCCTTGGTGTGTTCCTCCTTGGGTCCACCTTCTTTGGGACTCTCTGAGCTTCCTGGACTTCCTGGAAGTCTATTTCCTTTGCCAGATTGGGGAAGTTCTCCTTTATTATTTGTTCAAATAAGTTTTCCACTTGTTGCTCTTCCTCTTCTCCTTCTAGTACCCCTATAATTTGGGTGTTGGGACGTTTAAAGATGTCCTGAAGGTTCCTAAGCCTCTCCTCATTTTTTAAAATTCTTGTTTCTTCCTTCTTTTCTGTTTGGTTGTTTCTTTCTTCCTTCTGGTCCACTCCATTGGTTTGAGTCCCAGTTTTCCTCCCATCTCTATTTGTTCCCTGTGCATTTTCCTTCATTTCTTTTATTGTAGCCTTCATTTATTGATCTAATTTGTGAGCAAAATCAACAAATTCTGTGAGCATCCTGATCACCAGGGCTTTGAACTGTGCATCTGATAGGTTGGCTATCTCTTGGTCACTTAGATGAATTGGCTCTGGGGCTTTGATTTATTCTCCCATTTGAGCCATTTTGGGTTTTTTTTTTTTTTTTGAGGGGGGTCTGGTCCCAGCTGTTAGGTAGTGAGGGGCGGAGCCTTAGGTGTTCCCCAGGGTGGGGCAGCCCAGTTGCTGGGTAAGTGATGCTGTATGTGGGGGCAGGGTCTGAGTGGGAACAATGGTGCTTGCTCCACTCTCTCTCTCAGATTCCAGTCCCTTCCTCTGCTTTCCCTTCTCCTGGATTATCTGCGTGCATGAATGTGGGACCACCTGGTCAGCCAGCCACCTTGCTTGGCCTCACTGGGTCTGCACAGTTGCCACCCCAGGCCGGCGTCTGCTAGCTGCTGCCTGCAGGCCTGGGATCTGCCAGCCACTGCTGCCTGCAGGCCTGGGTCTGCCAATCTCCACTTTTTCCTGCCAGGACTCCGCCTGTCTTACAGGTCTGGATGAATGGTTGTTGGACTTCCATACAGATCAATTTTCTATCAGTTCTGGTTCTTTTCTTGTTTCTAAATCTTTGTTGTCCTTAATTTTGGTTGTGAGAGGAGGCACAGTGTGTCCACCTACACCTCCATCTTGGCCAGAAGCGGGGGGATTTTCAAAGATGACCTTCAGAATCTGATGTGGCAGCTGGGAGGATAGAGGTTGCCAAAGGCACAACACTATCTGACCTATAACCAATGAATATTGAAAGGCATAAAAACAGTGACAGCTTAGTTGCAGCTAAAACAGCCAAGGATGACAGGATATCATAAGGATGGTGCTCAGATCTGGCTTGGATGGGGAACAGAAACCAAGAAGTTTAGGCAAGGGGACTAGAAATAGTTCCTGTCTACAGCCTCCTTTCCCCCACCTCCCATCTCTGACCTCCTGTTTCCAACGGCCCTTCTCTGCCCATCCTTCTCCAGCCTCCCTTCTGGAACCTCAGTTCTCCGACCTCCCTTCTCCCACCTCCCATCTCAGCCCGCCCGTCACTGCCTGCCCTTCTCTGACCTATGGTCTCCGCTTGCACTTCTTTGGCTTCCCTTCTCCAATCTACCTTCATCAACCTGCCTTCTACAGCATCCCCTTTCCGCTTTCCTTTCTCCGGCCTCCTATCTCCGACCTCCCGTCTCTGATCGCTGGTCTCAACCTCCCTTCTCAGATCTCCCGTCTCCCACCTCCCTTCTACCAGCTCCCAGATCCCACCGTCCAGTTCCGTCAAAGCATCTCCGACTGCATGGATCACACTGCCCGGCTCCCACCACCTGGCTACTACCACCTGGCTCCTACCTCCTGGCACCCAGTGCCCGGCTCCTGCATCCCGGCTCCCGCCTGACCCCGCCCCCGCCCCCGCTCGCACCTCCTGGTTCTCGCAACCTGGCTCCCCACTCCCGGATCCTGTGTCCCGGCTCCCGTGGCCCGACTCAAACCTCCCGGATCCCAGAACCCTGCTCCTACTTCCTGGCTCCCGTGGCCCGGCCACTACCTCCAGGCTCCCACTGTAGGCTACCACAGCTGACACAAACCTCCCATATCCGGCATCACTGCTCCCACCACCTGGCACCCGCGACCTGGCTCCTACTTCCCAGCTCCCGGTCCCGCGCCTACCTCCCGACTCCCACCATCCGGCTCTCATGGCACAGCTAATATGTCACGACAAGCAGCAAAAAGCAGCCAAATTATCCAGATTCAAGAATGTTTCTCCTCCCTATTAAACTAATACAAGACTTTCTTTTACAGTCCTAAGGGATAGCTGCAGAAGAAAAAAGGGTATGGCAACAAAAATAAGGGAAACTTCAACCCAGGCAAACAGATATGCTTTGGACCTAATCAGAAAGCAATTTGACCCATAGGGGCTTAATCCTGTGTACTTCAACATGTACATGAGCTAACGCATCGGGGTTCTGAAAAGATGATTTCACAGAGTGAACGATATTACTGGAAACCTTCCACTATTGTAGTTCATAAAGTGTACAGCAGATGTTCTATCCAATATGTAACTCCAGAAAATTATTTCACGGGTTCCAACAACATTTCCCACCTCCTTTAGGTCAATTTGAGGTATGGGAATGAGATTTTATCCAAATGCCACTATTTCAAAAATATAAATATTATTAGTCATGATTAGTATCTTTTCTGACTGCCTTAAAGCATTCCCTTGCAGGAGAGCAACAGCCTTAATAGTTGGAAAAAAAATTTCATTTAGGGAATTTCCTCTGAGTTACATAATGACAAAGGTGAGGCAGGAGATAGGAAGGAAGGAGGAAACTCTGGAGGTGGCCCAGGGCTAAGATAAAAGACTTTGATCCAGGAGGGAGACCGGGTTCTAAGAATGGTTGTTCCTGATTTCTGGAAAAGTGCTGAATCATGGTGAATCATGACTGCACCTGTGCAGAAGATGCTACCTGACCCCTGCTTCATTATAATAGCATCATAATAAATAAACTGTGCAAGCCCCTTCTCTGTTGGTCAATCAAGGAATATCATGGGAAACAACATGCTCCCCTTCTCCGACCGCCCTTCTCCGACTGCCTGGTCTCCGCGGGTCTCCGACTGCCTGGTGCCTGACAAACGCTTCCCATTTTGAATCCCTGTCATCAGGTTTTTTCAATACTGTCTTCTCCAGAAAAAAACACTATATTACTTAGGGTTACCAGCAGGAAAAAGCGTGTTGAAACTGAAAAGGTATTTATTTCAGGTTCTGGGTAACCCAGGGGTTTCTGCAGGGCTGGGCTCCATCTCTGGTGTTAGACAACCAGGAAGGGCGCCCTGTCGCCTCCCAGGCGAAGTCCCACAGTGCCACCTCCACTGCCGCCCAGATGACCTTCATGCCTGGGTTCGGAGCCTCCTCATGGCCACCTCCCATCAAAATAGATGCCTTAGTCAACTCGGGGGACGCCTCCTCACCTTGAGTATTTGTCAGTGCGGGCTGTCATACAAAATACCAACTCAGACCGGGGCCTGCTTCAACAGACATGTGTTTCTCACAGTTCTGGCACTGGGCATTTAAAGTCAGGGTGTCAGCAGGGCCGGTTGCTCCTGGGGCCTCCTCCCCTGCCCCCCCCCCATGACCTGCAGATGGCCTTTTCTCTCCTTATAAGGACATCATGATACAGGGTGCAGCCAGGAACGGGGGGGGGGCAAAAATAGGAATTTGGAATGGGGCCCAGAACTCAGAGTGTCCAGGGAATATTAGAGGGACACATAAGATGTCCTTACCCCTTCCCCCACAGGTATAAGTTGGGGGAAGGGACACATGGAGCAGGGAAATGAGCTGCTAATCCATGACATGGTCATTTAACATATCTATAGCCTTTGGCTGGTGGCTTGGATGTGTTAAATAGCTGTGGCCATGCTCTGAGCCAGGGGGATGGAAAGGACTCCCCCAAGATGTGACTGGGGGAGGAACCCCAAGTTACAGCACCTACATGGGAGCTTGGAGAAGATTGGCTCCAGAAAATGGGGACACACCTGCCCAGACTCACGATGCCAGCCCAGTAAACTTGGAATAATACGGGAATGCTGGCAGGTGTAACTGATTGTAGGAGGAGTCGGAAGTGGGGGTACAGAGGAGGATTGGCATGGGGATTTAAACTGAGATGTGGCAGCCATTGAAAAAAGAGAGATCCATGTGGTTTCACCAGAGTCAGGACCCCCTCAGCCCTGTGAGGGAGAATCACCACTCAGCTTTGCCCGAGTGGCGACCCCCCTCCCCGCAACTTAGGTGAAGGGGGAGCCACATGGCTTTGACAGAGTGGAGACCCTCTGGCAGCTTTGGTGAAGAGAGAGATCCATGCAGTTTCACCAGAGTGCATACCCCTGCAGCTTTGGTGAAGAGGGAGAGCCATGTGGCTTTGTTAGAGTGGAGACCCTCTCACAGCTTTGGTGAAGAGGACCACACGGCTTTTGGGGTGCTCCTTTTGGCTGCATGGCATGGGAGGCAAGAGAGACTTGCCTGGAAGAAGGGGGAAAGGACTCTTGCCAGTAGGCCATGAAAAGGTGCCACATGGCTTTGGATTAATTAGAGATCCTGCCTGGAAAACAACACAGCTGATGGTGTCAGGAGCCTGAATCCCAGATGTTTGCTTCTTTTCCTGAGTTACGGTACCCTGACTTAGGGCAAAGGGAGATAGGAAGCACTGTGGGCATCTGTGGGTATCCTAAAGGACTTCGATATTTTAATGAAGACGTTAGGTCACTACTTTAGCTCTGTATAGCATTAAATAAACATTTCCTTTCCTTTTCACAAATCTCTGGCTTTGAGAGACATCTTTCCATAAGGTGGCAGACATAAATGAATCTTTGGCCCATGTGGCCTTCTGTGTTCTGTAACAATCAGTCCTATTGGATTAAGATCCCACCTTATGACTTCATTTAACCTTAATTACATCCCTGAAGTCCCTATTTCCCAACAGGTCACATCAAGGGTTAGGGTTTCAGCCTACGGATTTTGGGAGACATAACACCTTGCTCACTATCAAGTGCAAGCCTTCACGGGCCACCCAGCAGAGACGAGGAGACGTGCCTGGCATCTAGCCTCCAAGTATCCGAGGAAAGCAGATTTTCTGACTTCCACTTTGGAAAAGTAACACAATATAGAGAATTGTCACCCTGTGAGGAAGGTGATCAAAATACTAAGCAACCACAAATGACAAATGTTTACTCCAGCAGACAGGCAGCTCAATGCCGACCTCAGTCCCCAGCAGCGTTCTAAACCTTTTCTCCGTTTCTATCGGCTGCTCCAGATCCCGCCCTCTTCGGAGGCAGCGGCCTCCTGGCCCCGGGGGCCGCTCCCCCAGGGGGGGGCCTTACACAGACCACAATGTGACTGACCACAGTGGTGCTACTGCGCAGTCCTGTGGCCAATTTTGCCAGTTTCTAGACCCAGAGCCCCGGAGACCTGTGGTTTCATATGACAATATCTTTATGTTTGTATCCGGTTCAGGTAGGAGAACATGTTTACCTTGATTTTAAGATGGTTATGCATTCCAACTGTTTTTAAAAGATGATTTCTGAAGAACCAACAAGATGGCGGAAGTGGATCGGAAGAAGAAGCGGATCTGCCGCAAGTGCACCTACCGCGGCCTGGATCTCGATCAGTTACTTGACATGTCCTATGAGCGGCTGATGCAGCTCTACAGTGCGAGGCAGCGGCGGCGGCGGCTGAACCGCGGCCTGCGGAGGAAGCAGCACTCGCTGCTAAAGCGCCTGCGCAAGGCCAAGAAGGAAGCGCTGCCCTTGGAGAAGCCTGCAGTGGTGAAGACACACCTGCGGGACGGGAGCATCCTGCCAGAGATGGTGGGCAGCATGGTGGGCGTGAACAATGGGAATACCTTCAACCAGGTGGAAATCAAGCCGGAGATGATTGGCCACTACCTGGGCGAGTTCTCCATCACCTATAAGCCAATGAAGCATGGCCGGCCTGGCATTGGGGCCACCCTCTGTTCCTGCTTCATCCCTCTCAAGTAGCCAATAAAAAAGCACAGGCTTAAAAAAAAAAAATGTTTTGTCCATTGTTGGTATGTGTTTGCAATACAAAAGGAAGTG
>PVKU01013458.1:0-28752 GCA_004027475.1 Anoura caudifer | reverse complement strand
TAAAAAAAAAAAAAAAAAAAAAAGAATGTGACTATGTCCCAACCAGAGTATTTGCCTTAGTAATCAATTTCTCTGAATACCGTCTGGTAATCAGTGCCAAAATCTTGTTCTCTTGCTATCCTTTCCTTATCTCCTCTGACCTTTGTTTTTATTGTGAAATATCTTTGGGCAGGGTAAAATTTGTATTTTAGCAATATTAGGTAAAATTACATTTTAGTCCTTTCTTGCTGATATTGTACACCAATCACCTAGTGGATCTGGGGTGTTTCCAGGTGTTCTTATTTCACAGGTGTTTCTCATTTGTAGTTTGACTTTGCTAGTAAGTCCTTGACTTATGCCACACTTTCATTTTTTTTCGTAGTTAAATTTATCATTTAAAAAGATCTCCTCTGGGTTTTGTATCATACTTAGAAGGCCAAGGACCTCAGAGATATATATCCGGCTATTCAAAATAGACTTTCAAAGAAAAATTTTCATGCCAGGATCAGCACTGCAGGAGCAGACCTGGTAACAAAACACATGACCTCAAGATAAATAGAAAGAGTCCGTGTCAATTATATCTCAATAAAGGTGGAAAATAAATAGATAATAGGGAAAACTCCTGAAGACAGTATGAAGCAGGAACTGAAAACTCAAGAAAAACAATCTTCCTCATTCCTGATCTGTGAAACAATGTCCTGGCTCATAATAGAGGATTATCTCACCAGTTGTTTTGTTTTGTTTTGACAGAGGCCAAGTAGTCCTTACTCTGTTCCGTGTAATAAGGCTTCAGGGACATACCTGGTGAACCTATGAGGGAGGTTATTGTCTTCAGAAAGGCTTATTTTTATCCACTAAGCAAAAGATCACAACATAAGAATCTTATTCTACTTGTGTGCCATGTATTTTAATGTATTATTTGTGTTTAGATAGGAAAGATGGCCTTTTAAAAAAAAAAGATTTTATTTATTTATTTTTAAATGGAGGGGAAGGGAGGGACAAAGAGAGGGAGAGAAATACCAATGTGTGAGAGAAACATTGATTGGTTGTGTCTTATGTGCCCCCAACTGGGGACCTGGCCCACAATCCAGGCATGTGCCCTGACTGGGAATAGAACCAGTGACCTTTCAATTAGTAGGTGGGGGCTTAATCCACTGAACCATAGCAGCCAGGGCAAGAAGACCTTTTTGCGAAAAGTAAATAATTTATATTTCAGAGGGAATTTAGGTAACTATGCATTCTTGTGAACAACCTCAAATTTTCACCCTGTTGTTATAAATTCAAAGTATATGTAAATCAACTTAGGTTTATATTCTGTGGCCATGACCCAAACCTATTATCTTTAACCTCATTACCTAATAATTCTTGTCATATCAAAGTAAAATTTGTCAGACTTTATAGAACAGCATATGTAAGTATAAAGTTGTGTTAAAAGAATAAAGCAGCTTTTAGGGTATATTTGTATATATCTCCATAAATTTGTATAGAGTAACTGTCTAGTGATATTTTCTTTATTGCTGTATGTATAAATATGTGATCAGCCCTGGCTGGTGTGGCTCAGTGGATTGAGTGTTGGCCTCGAAACGAAGAGTGGCCAGTTTGATTCCCAGTCAGGGCACATGCCTGGGTTGCAGGCCACGTCCCCAAATAGGGGGGTGGCGCGAGAGGCAACCACACATTGATGCTTCTGTCCCTCTTTTTCTCCCTCCCTTCCCCCTGTCTAAAAACAAATAAAACCTTAAAAAAATAAGTGATCATACGTTGTGGAAAAACAATGCTACATGCTTTTTACTTTTGCTGTTATAGGAAGATCTTATTGATTTCTTTATTGCATTTATGCTGGTAAAATTGACCTCCACAGGCCTGCTTTTTGCTTATAATGCTAACTATGAAAATACAGAGCTTGGCTTTATCAATGTAAGCTTTTCTAATTAACAAAAGAAGTCTCAGAAGGAGATAAAAGATATGCCCGTCTGCCCTATAGCACAGAGGAAGTGATAGCTTTCTGTGACATTAAATGTTCAAAATACCTGATTTTGTAAGGTGTTAAATGGTGGATATTTACTAAAAATATTGATTTTTTTCTGTTTATGGAAATGGTGTGAACATTCATAACTATTACCATCATGTTCTGTTTCTCGTTATTATAAATCTGTCCTTGGAAATATAAGTTTAAAAGTTTTGTAAAACTACTGAGACTTAGAAATTTCATTGTTATATCCTCAAAAATAACCTTCAGAGAAATGCTTGAACTTTGAGGATCCCAAGAACACAGCTAGTTTGGAGATTTGTTAGAAAGACTTCTTTGACTAACAGGTTATAATTGTGGCCAAGGTTTATTACAACAAAACATATAACATGCTATAGGCAGAAAAAACATATGTGTAGGTGACATCCAGAAAGATTAGGTGAGCAGACTTCCAGGCTCTCTTCATGTGGGCCACCCTGAAGTGCGTTTGCTCCCACAGTAAACTACAGGAATGCGTGCGAGACATCTGCTCATGTAAACCCACTTAGGTCCCAGGGCCCGGAGTTCTTATAGGAATCAGGTCATGTGACCACCCCTGATGCAGCCTCAAACCAGGAGGCAGGTGCATGTGATAAATCTTGATAGGTATGTTAAATAAAACTGACAATCTACTATCTTTTTTATTTTTCAATTACAGTTAACATTCAATATTATTTCACATTAGTTTCAGGTACATAGCATAATGGTTGCACACTTATATAATTTATGAAATAATCCTCTTGATAAATCTAGTGCCCACTTGGCACAGTACAAAGTTATTACAATAGTATTAGTGGCTATATTCTCTACCTGTACTTTACATCCAAAGACCATTTTGTGTCTACCAGTTTGTACTTCTTAATCCCTTCACCTTTTTCACCCAGCCTTCTTTTTAAAAATATATTTTATTGATTATGCTATTATAGTTGTCCCATTTCCCCCCTTCACTCCCTTCCACCCTGCACACCTTCTCCCACCCACATCCCCCTTTTTGTTCATATTCATGTGTTATATTTATAATTTCTTGGCTTCTACATTTCCCATACTATTCTTGCCCTCCCCCTGTCTATTTTCTACCTACCATCTGTGCAAATTATTCTCTGTACCATTTCCCCATCTCTGCTCCTCCCACTCCCCTGTTGATAACCCTCCATGTGATCTCCATTTCTGTGGTTCTGTTCCTGTTCTACTTGTTTGCTTAGTTTGCCTTTGTTTTTGTTTTAGGTATGGTTGTTAATAACTGTGAATTTGCTGTCATTGTACTGTACATGTTTTTTATCTTCTTTTTTCTAGATAAGTCCCTTTAATATTTCATATAATAAGGGCTTGGTGATGATGAACTCCTTTAACTTGACCTTATCTGGGAAGCACTTTACCTGTCCTTGTATTCTAAATGAAAGCTTTGCTGGATAGAGCAATCTTGGATTTAGGTCCTTGCCTTTCATGCCTTGGAAAACCTCTTTCCAGCCCCTTCTTGCCTGTAAGGTCTCTTTTGAGAAATCAGCTGACAGTCTGATGGGAACTCCTTTGTAGGTGACTGTGCCCTTATCCCTTGCTGCTTCTAGAATTCTCTCCTTCATTTGAATCTTGGCTAATGTAATTATGATGTGCCTTGGTGTGTTCCTCCATGGGTCCACCTTCTTTGGGACTCTCTGAGCTTCCTGGACTTCCTGGAAGTCTATTTCCTTTGCCAGATTGGGGAAGTTCTCCTTTATTATTTGTTCAAATAAGTTTTCCACTGGTTGCTCTTCTACTTCCCCTTCTGGTACCCCTATAATTCAGGTGTTGGGACATTTAAAGATGTTCTGGAGGTTCCTAAGCCTCTCCTCACTTTTTTTGAATTCTTGTTTCTTCCTTCTTTTCTGTTGGTTGTTTCTTTCTTCCTTCTGGTCCACTCCATTGATTTGAGTCCCAGTTTTCTTCCCATCTCTATTGGTTCCCTGTGCATTTTCCTTCATTTCATTTATTGTAGCCTTCATTTGTTCATCTAATTTGTGAGCAAAATCAACCAATTCTGTGAGCATCCTGATCACCAGTGCTTTGAACTGTGCATCTGATAGGTTGGCTATCTCTTGGTCGCTTAGATAAATTGGCTCTGGGGCTTTGATTTGTTCTCCCGTTTGAGCCATTTTTTTTTGGTCTGGTCCCAGCTGTTACGTAGTGAGGGGCGGAGCCTTAGGTGTTCCCTGGGGTGGGGCAGCCCAGTTGCTAGGTTGTTATGCTGTATGTGGGGGCAGGGTCTGAGAATGAACAATGGCACTTGCTCTGTGCTCTCTCCTCTTGGATTCCAGTCCCTGCCGCCGCTTCCCCTTCACCTGGATTATCTGTACATGAATGTGGGATGACCTGGTCAGCCAACTGTCTTGTGCGCCCTCACTGGGTCTGCACCATTGCCACCCTGTGCTGGGGTCCACTAGCCACCGCCTCTTCACCTGGGATCTGCCAGCCACTCCTGCCTGCATGCCCGGTCTGCCAGCCTCCACTTTTTCCTGCTACGACTCCACCCCTCTTACCTGTCTGGATGAATGGTTGTTGGACTTCTGTACAGTTCAATTTTCTATCAGTTCTGGTTGTTTTCTTATTTTTAAATCTTTGTTGTCCTTAATTTTGGTTGTGCGAGGAGGCACAGTGTGTCCACCTATGCCTCCATCTTGGCCGGAAGTTTATTTCATTTTTTTCATGGCCGAGTAATATTCCATTGTATATATGTATCACATCTTCTTTCACCAATCATTTATTGATGAACATTTAGGTTGCTTCCATATCTTGGCTACTATAAAAATGCTGCACTGAACTTAGGGGTGCCTATATATCTCTTCAAATTAGTGTTTTGGATTTCTTCAGATAAAAACCCAGAAGTAGAATTGCTGGATCATAAGGTAGTTCTAGTTTTAATTTTTTGAGAAACCTCCATACTGTTTTTCATAGTGACTGCTCCATTTTGCAATCCCACCAACAATGCATGAAAGTTCCCTTTTCTCCATCTACTTGCAATCTGATACGTCTTGTCTCGATGCTTTAGAAGCACAAGACAATCTCATTAACCACAGTTTGGCTGAGGTTTGGTAACGTGACACCTGTACTCCTGGAAATTGGCAGATAAACTGTACAAGCTCCTTTCTTGTAGCTTATAATTCTGATTGGTTGTTTTATTTAATAATGTGTTGTCCTATTAGTAATGTAATTAATATCTCTTCATGTGTAAGTAGTATTAATTCTTGTAAGATTGCTCTGCAAATCAGAAAATCATTTGTTAGTCTTCTTTCTCATGTGTGATGTGGAAAAAGGCCTATGACTTTGCTAGAGTTCTTATTTTTAACAAAGTTTCTATAGTCTTATCTAGTTAAAATTAACAAGTAGCAAAAGATTTTGGCAGCATATAACTTTAAAATATTTTATTTAAGAGTTATTTATGCTTGCAAACTATTCATAACACATAATGCTCCATAATAATTACACATGTTTTGTTAGATTAGAAATAATGAATTGAAGGGTCTAGTAGCTTGCCTTTAAAAAAATAACATCTTTATTGAGATTTAATTCACATGCCATAGAACCCACCCAATTAAAGTATATAATTCAATGGTTTCTAGTATATTGAAAGAATGTGCAACCATCATTACCATCAATTTTAGAGCATTTTCATTATCCCAAAGAGATATCTTATATGCATTGGGAGTCACCCCTTTCCCCCGCAAAACCTAGGCTCTAGGCGACCACCAATCTACTTTTTGTCTGTATGGTTTTACGTATTCTGGACATTTGAGATAAATGAAATCATGTGTCATATAGTTCTCTGTGACTGACTCCTTTCCCTCAGCATGGTTTCAAGCTCCATCCATGTTGTAACATGTATCAGTACTTCATTTCTTTGTATTGCTGAATAATGTTTCATTGTATAGATATAACATTTTATTTATCCATTCATCAATTGATAGGTAATTGGGCTATTTTTACTTTTTGGCTCTGATGAAGAACGCTGCTATGAACATTCATGTACAGTTTTTTGTTTGAACGTATGTTTTCATTTCTCTTGGATATATTTTTTTTTCTAGGAGTGTAGTTTCTGGGTCATAGGTCACTTCATGTTTGACCTTTTAAGGAACTGCTTGTTTTCCACAGTGGCTGTGCCGTTTTACATCCCCACCAGCGCCGTATGAGACCTCCTATTTCCATACATCCTCCCCAATACTTCTTATCTGTCTTTTTTTTCCATGATTGCCAATAGAGGTGGAATTTTTCTTTCATACTTCCATATATAATCTCTGATAAAAAAAAAGTCACAATTACTGACTTGAGGCTCTTCTGACTTCTGAAATAAAATACCATATCTAAGAAAAATGTCTTATTTATCACTCAACTTTTCTGTTTAGTTTTTAGTTGGGTATATAGCATTATATAGTTGTCAAAGTCAAGTGATTTCTAAATCCATATGCTACCGAGAAATAGTGAATTCACCATTACTGGACATATTCATATAGAGATGGGATGCCTAGTAGCAGAGACATTACAAAGGCAACATGCATGTGGGTTGGAATAGATGGTGTTTGAGGGGTTCAAAGATGACCCCAACTTTGATGATTTGCCAGAAGACTCACACGACTCAAAAGCAGGTTAAACTCATAGCTAAAGCTTTATTGCAGGATAGGCTACAGAGCAAAAGCTGCAAGAAAAAACATGCATCAGGTGGTAAGTATCTAGAGAGGACCAACTCATGTTCTGAGTCCTACCTTATCTGAAACCACGCAGCACACGCTTTCTCTCTAGAAGCAAACTACAGGGTCATACGTAGAATGTCTCTGCTCAGAGAAGCCCACTCAGGATTCAGAATGTGAGTCTTTTTTGGGGACTGGTCTCATATCCTGCCATGCTACCACTGACAGCAACCAAAATTCAGGACCTGAGCTATGAAAGCAGGTGTACATCAGCCATCTGGATTTTGTGCTAAGCAAATTGGCAAGCTGGTATGGCACTGGACACTGCTCCAGCTGTACACTGTGAATCATGAATTATTTGCCTACCTAAAGAATATTCAGAAGACCACATTCCTGCAGGTTGGCCAAGGGTCTGTCATGATTCCAGACTGCTTGGAGATGTGAGAACTTAGCAACTAGACCTGCTGGACTGACTTACTTCACAGATGATATCTTAAAGAGGGTTATCATTCTAGAACCATCTTTATCAACAAGATTCACATACTAAAATTCAATATGCCCAAGGAATTGGAAACAAACATATTGAGAAAATTCAGATTGCAAAGAAAATATTAGTGAAGTAAATTGAATCATTCATAAAAAAGATCACATAAATAATGAAGGTTACAAAGCAGTTTTAACCTATTAGAAAAAAAAGAGTGTTTATTTTTATTTATTTTTATTTTTAAAAGACTTTATTTTTAGACAGAGGAGGAGGGAAGGAGAAAGAGAGGGAGTGAAACAATGTGTGGTTGCCTCTCATGCACGCCCAGCTGGGGACCTGGCCTGCAAACCAGGCCTATGCCCTGACTGGAAATCGAACCAGCAAACCTTTGGTTTGCAGACCAGTGGTCAATCCACTGAGCCCCACCAGCCAGGGCTAGTATTTATTTTTAATTCGAGATGACATAGCATGCCTATCCATCTGCTAGAGCAGAAAGGTTAACTTCTGTCTTGAGATGAACTGAGAGATGACCCAACGGGAGCTTAGCATTTAGACACACAGGAATAAGAAAAATGAGCATAGCCCCGGCTGGTGTGGCTCAGTGGATTGAGTGTTGGCCTGTGAACAAAAAGGTCGCAAGTTGATTCCCAGTCAGGGCACATGCCTGGGTTGCGGGCCAGGTCCTGAGTAGGAGGTGCACAAGAGGCAACCACACATCGATGTCTCCCTCTCTCCTTCCTTTTCCCTCTCTCTAAAAATAAATACAATATTAAAAAAGAGAAATGAGCATATAATCAGTGTCAGAAGGGGGAAACAGAGAGTACAAATATCAGAAAGTTCAGTGTGGATTGGATATCAAGGTTACACCTGACCCTTTTAGGAAAGGGAAGTTTGAACAGCTGAGAGTAGAACTGCAATGTAGATGAGGAAGTAAAAATGCTTAGTAGAGGAAAGTTGTAGAAGCAGACGGAAATGGGGCTCACAATGATTTCTTTTTATGTTTCTTCCCTTTTCTTCCTTCCTCTTCTCTCTCAACAATTGACTATAGAATACTATATAATGAACACTGAGTGATCCCCAAGTAAGCCCAAGTCACATGCATCTAGATATTTCCTTAATGCTTGTAAAACCCTCAATTTGCCAAATTTGCACCAAGGGCCCTTAAAGGAAAGGTCATGTATTGGGAATGTGTGGATGGACAAAAGGTTGATATACAGCTTTGGGGAGGCCTGGATATTTGGTTTTTGAGGATATGAGGATATTTGGTTTTATCCATATGAGGATGGTAGAACTTACGATGTGTTGTTTAAAATCTGAATCTCCCCTGGTTAACGACCAGGTCAGTTTCTTTACTGATGATTTTTGACTAGCCTAACAAGTTAGATCACATGCCTTGATTATATGACCAGATGTACAAACACCCTGCTGGGAACTTCTGCTTTTGTCTTGTCTGAGGCCAAGATTTACTGCACGTCTTTTCATGCTTCAGTCTGGTGAGGAAGCCCCGTTCCACCACAAGTGAGGACCCTGGGGAGCTTGTGTTTATTGTTGTTTTAAGCTACTAAGTTTTGGGGTAACTTTCTATGCAGTAATTGATAAACAGCTCATTAGTAAAGGTGTAAGGTACTCTTTTGAATATCTGGATAAAATAAGGCTCAATAGCCCTTTTATTTTGTGTTTCAGAGAGCATTTCTATAGCTCCCCACCCCCACACTCTACACACCATACACATTTGGGATGGGTGAGAAGTACACCTTGATTTGTATGTTGGGAGAAGGGCGATCAGAGTACTAGCTGATCACAGACCTTTTCCCAGGCAGGTCAGTTTTATGAGAATACAAATAGAAGCTGAGATTCAGAAATTGGTTCCTAAGCAATTTGTGCCTACATACATCTCTTCGAGTTTTCCCAAGGGTACACATCTCAGTTTGAGGACCACTGGAGAGGAAGTGCTATGTTGTGTTGGGAAATCCTTTGAAGCAGGAAACAGTGAATGTGATATTTTCAGAAGGATTCCAGTGGGTCACTGTTGCTGACTCTAAAGCTGTATTCAACCAAAAAAGGCATCATAAGCCAGGTTCTGACTCAGTTGGGTCTCCTGGGACTATAGAAGGCATTCGTGCATGGGTCTCACCTCCTTATCTTTGACGCTTCTTTTGTCTGGGAAATGGTAGATGACTTTTTTCCCCCTGGAATTCCTTTGTTTGTATGTTTCTTTTTTTTAAGGTTTTATTTATTTTTAGAGAGAGGGGAAGGGAAGGAGAAAGAGAGGGAGAGAAACATCAATGTGTGATTGCCTCTCACATGGTCCCCACTGGGGACCTGGCCCACAACCCAGACATGCGATCTGACTGGGAATCAAACCAGTGACACTTTGGTTTGCAGCCCATGCTCAATGTTTGTATGTTTCTTAATGTAGATTTTCTAATTGTTTCTTTCTTCCTCATATGCATTTACCCAACATAGGACCTCTTGCCCTTCATGAAGTATGTTTTGCATTGCAACTCTGGATACAGTTAGCTAACATAGAATATTTCAAGACATGATTCTACAATGGCTCATTAAGGTTTTCCCATCACTGCCAGTACATGATCACATTTTCAAATTTATTTTTAGAAAAGGGGGAAGGGAGGGAGAAAGAGAGGGGGAGAAACATCGATGTGAAAGAGAAACATCGATCAGCTGCCTCTTGTATGCATGTGACCTGGGACTACTGAACCCACAACCCAGGTATGCGCCCCAACCATGAATCAAACTGGTGACCCTTCTCTTTGCCAGACAATGCCCAACCAACTGAGCCACACCAGTCAGGGCCATAATCACATTTTAAAAATAATTTTCCCAGTTTTATTAAGATATCATTGATATACAACATTATGCAAATTTAAGGTGTACAGCATAATGATCTGACTTACATATATTCTGACATGTTTACCATAAGTTTAATTAACATCATGTCATAAATACAAAAAAGAAAAAGGTTTTTTTTTCGGTGATGAGAACTCTTAGGATCTACCCTTCTAGCAACTTTCAAATATACCATACCATTTAAAAAATCATATCAATCTCATTATGAGTTGACTCAATAAAGGACATAAGTAGAACTTCTCAGTCACCTTTACAATTCTTTAGGTTCTCATCAACTTTCGTGGCTTCACTTACCATCTGCGCATCTATAACAACATGCTGAAAGTGACTTTCCCTATTGAATCAGAACTGGAGACTAGTGTCAAAAGCTGCGGCAAAGAAAGACCAAGGAAAAAGCTCCATGATGCTATGGTTTCTTGGGAGTGTCAAACTCCTCATCCCCTGTCCTCTTATTATAACTTGCTGGCAATACTCTAACCCTAGATAAGCCCAATAATCTGCTTTTTCTTTTCTTACACCTGGGTGGCCTTTACTCAAGCCCTAGTGGAGAAAATAAAACCAGGCATGTTGGTACCACTCCAAATTGGTAAACTCTAAACCTGACTGTTGGGCAGACCCTAATAACCTTCTTACTTCCTGGCAGTTCTATTGCATTTTGATGTAGAATTTGTATCCCACTGTTTTTAGCTTTAATATTTTACCATGAAATATTCATACAAAGCTGTGAATATTATAGAGGTAGATATAGATATAGATATAGTTTAATAGTAATAGGCACCCATATATCCACCATTGTGCTTAAGAAATAAAACAGCCCTGGCTAGCATTGCTCAGTGGATTGAGTGCCCACCTGTGAACCGAAAGGTTGCCGGTTCAATATCCAGTAAGGGCACATGCCTGGGTTGTGGGCCAGGTTCTCAGAAGGGGACATGCAAGAGGCAATTGATTGATGTATCTCTCACTCATCAATGTTTCTCTACCTCTCTTTTTTACTCCCTTCCTCTCTCTAAAAATAAATAAAATCTTTTTTTTAAAGGAACCAACTCCTAATAAATATTTATAAGCTGTACAAGACTGGTGTCAAAGGCCACTATGTTGGCTAAAAACAAAAACCATAACATTATCTTTAAGAAAGATAACCATATAATTTTTTTCTTTAAAGCAGGACACTCTTGAGAGTGAAAAGTGTGCTTAATGGACAGGATACAGTGAGAGATGAAAAACCAGCACCTTCTCAGGCAAATCAGGATGCATGGTCAGCCTATTTAAAGGCCGCCTGATGCGCTTCACTGAGGTTGCATAGTCCTTGACTCCAAATCTTGTTTTATTTTTTATTTCTCTATAGCATGTGTACATTCCTAAACAATATGTTGTTTCATTTTGCCTGTTTTTAAGCATAATAAAATGGAATCATACCATGCATATTATTCTGAATTGTTTGTTTCATACATTTTTAGATTTATCCATGTGATATGAGTATCTGTAGTTCATTCAAATTTCTCTGCTTTATTCCATTGGTGAATATACCACAATTTAACAATTCTGTTGATTAACAGGAGGTAGTTTTTAGTCGGCGGCTGTTACAATGTTGCTTAGAAGATTCTTGTAATGTCCCATGATGCTCATGTGCAAAACTCTGGTATATGATGTAGGTGTAGCATTACTGGGCTTTAGTTTATGCATATGTTCAACTTTACTCTGTAATGCAAAACTATTACACAAAATGGCTGTACCAATTCCCACCAGCATTGGAGTAAAGTTTTCATTACTCCACCAACACTTAGTATCATCAGATTCAAAAATTTCTGTAAATCCAGTACCTAAGAGATGCTCTCATTGTGCTTTTAATCTTCATTCCTTTATTTGCAATGACATTGAACATTGTTTTCATATGCTTATGGTTCCTATTCTGTTAAAGACATTTTACCCATTATTTCATTTTGTTAATTAATTAATTAATTAATTAATTAATTAACTAACTAACCTACGCATTTAGAGAATTTTTGTGTGAGTTTAATTGAGTCAAACTGACATAGGCCAGGGAGCAAGATCTCAAATATACCACCTTATTTTTCTTTTTTAGTTGTAGAAATTCTTTATGTTTCCTGGATTAATGCTTTCAGTTATATGATTTGCAGATATTTTCTGTTAGGATGGTTGGTGACGTGCACTCTGAGAGAATTCACCTTGAGAAGAAAGTGTAGAGAGTAAAGCTTTTATTCACTATCCAAGAAAGCATCGTGTGAAGAGATACACCACCACTGAGGGCTGGGGGCTTTGAGTTTTTATTGGACTATAATTGGATTTAAAAAGGGTGGGGTATTGCTCTTGTGTGGCCCCTGGGCGGTTGGGGTGGTGTAACACAAGGCTGCAGTTGGTTCCAATGTTATCTTCTGCCTGTGGCTGCAGGGAGTGGTTCTTGCTTTCCAGTAATTTCCAGTTCTGGGGAGCAAGCTCAGAAGAGTAAAACAGCAGTCGTGGTTAACAAGGTCACAGGCCTACAAGGCAAATGGTGCCACAATAGCAAATGGCACTGGCTTTCTCCTTTCATTTTCTTTTTGTTTATAGATTGTTTTTACTGTATGGTGTCTTCTGCTAAATAGATGTTCTTAATTTTAATGTGGTTCAATTTATCAATCTCTTGTTAAGTGTTTTTATACATTTTTAAAAAGCATTTGCCTACCTTAAAGTCTTAAAATATTTTGCCTTGCAAAATTTTTATAATTTTGCCTTTCATGTTTAGGGATTTAATTTACCTAGAACTCTTACTTCAGCAACATCGAGTCAGGAGCTGTCTACTGACTATAGTGCCTTCCTATCATAAGTCATGTTTCCACATATGCAGGGGACTTTGTTCGGGGCTCTCATTTCTGTTTCGCTGATCCATTTTTTTAAAATCTATTGCTTATACTACACTTTTTAAAAGAGTGTTTGTAGTTTGCCCTTGTTCTTCAATATTAATTTTAGAGTCAGTTGCTCAAGTTATAACTTAATCTTGGGAGACTGTAGAGATATTGGCCCTTACCCAAAAACATGGTGTTCCCACTTATTTAGGATTTCTTTCATGCATTTCAATAAGCTTTTACAATTATTTTCCAAACAGCATTTGTACACTTTTTATTATATTTATTTCTAAGCACTTGAAATTTCTTGTAAAATATATATATTTTTAGGTGTATTTCTCCCAACTTTAAAAAAAAAAACTTTTAAACACTCAGGAAAATTGGAATAATACAATGGGCATCTACAAGACCTTCCTACTATTAATTTTGTCATATTTGTTTTACTGTCTGTGTGTGTGATTTTTTTGTTGTGTCCTCTTCACAAACTTTGCAAGTGGTAGAGTCATTATCTAAAACTAGGGAATCTAATTTTAGGGTCATATCAAGACATTCTGAGCTCACCTTGTATTTTCTGACCAGGTGTTCCCAATAACCCATTTTTTACCCTCTGGTTTGTCTTGATCAAACTTTAGTCCTAGGTTTCTTCTTTTTTTCCTTCTGTCCCCTGAACTCTGCTTGGCCCAAGCCTGAGCAATTACACACAAAGAATAGTAAAACATGCCCCCCTTATCAGCTTTTCCTGGGAATCAGCTGACAATAGCCAGACCCCTTTCCTGTCAGACCCCACTGGTCTTTTCTCTCGCTTATCTAACTTCCCCTTAAAAGATTTTCCTTATCTCTGTTTCCCTTCCTTTACTTTATAAAAGATAAACCTTTATCTGCTTGAGTTTTAAATGCTTGCAGATTTCTGAGGTCAGATGGTTCTCCTTATTGCAATAATCTTTCTTTCTAATTAAATTCCTCTCAGTCTAGATTTGTTTTTATTTGACATATCCCTGCCTCACACCTGAAATCAGCCACTTTCCACTTAGAAAGGAGACTATTCTATTTAGTGTATGTGTGTGTGTATGCTTAAAAAAAATAACCATTAATAAGTTGCAGCTACCATGACACTTCACTTCTAAATAGCTCAGCAAGCATTTTTTAGGGGAGTCGACCTCATAACCACAATCTGTTATCCCACCCAAGAAAGTTACCTATAATTCTATACCATCTAATATTTTGTCCAGTGATTTTCAACATTTTTCGTCTTATGGCACACATAAACTAATTACTAACATTCTGTGTCACATCATAAAATATATTTTTTGCTGATATAATGGAAAAAATAAGTATAATTTTAATTGATTTACAAAAAAACAAAAAATAGTAATTATCTACCCTTTTGGCTCCAAAGTAAATTTTTAAAAAATCAGGTTCCTATACTTGTAAATAAGAATTTCTGGTACCAAGAATTAACCAATTAGATGCAACCTTATTATGCAATGTGACCAATAAGCTGCAACTCTATTATATGACCTTTATATTTATAGCTCGAGACAAGGCATTCAACCTGATGGCTGCTGTTGTGTTGTCTGATGTCATTTTTTATTTGACAATCTAAGGAAAAGAGGTGAGTGCCTCACTAAATAGTCAGATACTGCATGTTTTATTTAAAAATTCTTGTACACCAGCTAAAAATCACTGATCTAGTCCATATGTGAATTTCCCCAAGTGCCCTCAGAGCCTTCTATTGCTGTTTTTCCTTTCTCTCCTAACCATAATCTAATCAGGGTTCATGCATTGTATTTGGTAGTCTGGTCTTTTTAGTCACTTTATCTAGAACATTAGTGCCACCTTCCTTGTTTATTTGTTCTTCATGACATTGACTTTTAAAGACTATACATAACTATTGTGTATATGCACACATACACATGTATAATAGGATAAAGCATATAAGAGAATACATTAAGAAGAAAGTTTAAGAACTTTTTTCCCCCGCCTGGTTCCAGAGTGAGGAAGACTCTTCAGACATCATTAGTCATGTGAATCATATGGGCCCAGCAGTGCCTGTGAGCCAGGTGCTGGGCTTCTCTAGCATATAGGTAGTGGCAGATGAATGTTCAAGTTCTTAGCTGTGATGTTTAAAATCCTTCATTGCCTCAGTGGCATTATTTCAGAAGGAAAAACAAGACTTAGTCTGGAAGACATGAATTGAAGCAAATAATGAACATATTTTTGTTAACATTGATCACTTCATAATAAATTATGTAGAAAAATACATGTTGGAATACATTTAATTGGTGGGCAATAATATCTGCTTTCTTTAAAACAAAAATAAGACAAGTGTAAGAGAAATAAGATACAAAAATAAAATAAGAGAAAACCACAATGGTATATTTGAACTGGCAATACCAATATCAACCCATGACTTAAAAACTATATCACTTCCTAATTTCACTCACTGAAATGACCTAGAAGCAATGATACTTTAAAAGCATTGAGCAAATCTGATGTCCAGATGGTAGTTTCTAAATGCTATTTCCCACTAAAAAGAATCATTGCTTTTAACTGGGAAAATGAGTGATTCCAGAATTCAGGTAGTGAGATACAAGGTAAGCAAATAACGTTTGTTGTGACCCTAATATTAGATTTCCTTACTTTAAATCATGGTTCTACCACTTGCAAAATTTGCAATAAACAGGGGAAAAAGCATTAACTTCTCTATGTTTCAATGTTTTTATGTGTAAAGTGAGAGATAATGATACTTAGTTCATAGTTTCTGCAGAGTATTAAATGACAACAGTTATAAAATTTGTAGAATGGTAATTGGAACACAAGTATCGAAGAGCTATGGGGTATCATCATCATTATTTTCATTAACACCATTCAGATTTCCTAGTTTTCTTAGCATAAAAAACAAAATCTTTAACAAGTTTTGCAAGACTCTGTCTGATCTTCCCCTTTCTACCTTTCTGTCTTCACTGCATACCATTCTCTGCTTTCAAAATTGGAACCACATTTATGAATATGTCATATTTTCATCTACTTAAGAGCCTTGGCACATAACATCCTCTCCCCTTGAAATGTTCTTCCCAGTCTGCTTTTTAAAAATATATTTTATTGATTATGCTATTACAGTTGTCCCATTTTCCACTCCCCTTTATTCCCCTCTGCCCTGCACACCCCCTCCCACCCACATTCCCCCCTTTAGTTCATGTCCATGGGTCGTAAATATAAGTTCTTTGTCTTCTACATTTCCTCTACTATTTCTAACCTCCCCCTGTCTATTTTCTATCTACCATTTATGCTACTTATTCTCTGTACCTTTTCCCCCTCTCTTCCCCTCCCACTCCCCTGCTGATAACGCTCCATGTGATCTCCATTTCTGTGGTTCTGTTCCTGTTCTAGATGTTTGCTTATTTTGCTTTTGTTTTTGTTTTAGGTGTGGTTGTTAATAGCTGTGAGTTCACTCACAGTCATTTTACTGTTCATATTTTTTATCTTCTTTTTCTTAGATAAATCCCTTTAACATTTCATATAATAAGGGCTTGGTGATGATGAACTCCTTTAACTTGACCTTATCTGAGATGCACTTTATTTTCCCTTCCATTCTAAATGACAGCTTTGCTGGATAGAGCAATCTTGGATATAGGTCTTTGCCTTTCATGACTTGGAATACTTCTTTCCAGTCCCTTCCTGCTTGTAAGGTTTCTTTTGAGAAATCAGCTGACAGTCTGATGGGAACTCCTTTGTAGGTGACTGTGCCCTTATCCCTTGCTGCTTTTAAGATTCTCTCCTTATCTTCCATCTTGGGTAATATAATTATGATGTGCCTTGATGTGTGCTTCTTTGGGTCCAACTTCTTTGGGACTCTCTGAGCTTCCTGGACTTCCTGGAAGTCTATTTCCTTGCCAGATTGGGAAAATTCTCCTTCATTATTTGTTCAAATAAGTTTTCCACTTGTTGCTCTTCCTCTTCTCCTTCTGGTATCCCTATAATTTGGATGTTGGAACGTTGAAAGATGTCCTGGAGGTTCTTAAGCCTCTCCTCATTTTTTTGAATTCATGTTTCTTCATTCTTTTATGGTTGAATGTTTCTTCCTTCTTGTCCACACTGTTGATTAGAGTCCCAGTTTTCTTTCCATCACTATTGGTTCCCTGTACATTTTCCTTTATTTCACCTAGCATACCCTTCATTTTTTCATCTGATTTACAACCAAATTCAACCAATTCTGTGAGCATCCTGATTACCAGTGTTTTGAACTGTGCATCTGATAGGTCAGCTATCTCTTCATTGCTTAGTTGTATTTTTTCTGGAGCTTTGATCTGTTCTTTCATTTGGGCCTTTTTTTATTTTTTTGTTTCAGTGTGCCTGCTGCTACATATAAGGAGTGGAGCCTTAGGTGTTCACCAGGGCGGTGAAACCCACCTCGCTGTGTTGTGACCCTGTATGTGGGGGAGGGGTCTGAGAGGGAACAATGGCACTTGCTCCACCCTCTGCTGGATTTCAACCACTTCACCCACTTCACAAAAGCAAACTGGGCCCTTCTGATGCTGATTGCCAGGTGGGTTGGCTTGTGTGTGTTCCAGGACTCTGTGGGTCTCTCCAGTGAACTCTCCTGTGAGGCTGGGAGTTTCTCCTGCTGCCTCAACACCCACAGGTGTTTCTAATCAGTGGTTTGAGGCTTTATTTCCCTGTGCTGGGCCTCCGGGTTGCAAGGTCTGTCTCGCTCCCCAGTTGCTCCTCCTAGTTTATCCACACATGAATGTGGGACCACCCGCTTCACCAGCTGCTGCCTTGCTGGCCAGCTGCAGCCTTGCACACCCTGCTCCATAGTCCATAGCTTCACTGGGTCTGCCAGCCAAAGCCTTGCCCACCCTCGGCCTCCTACCAGTCTGGATGGATGTTTCTTCTCTAACTCCTTGGTTGTCAGACTTTCATACAATTTGATTTTTCTGTCAGTTCTGGTTGTTCCTTGTTTTTAAAGTTTTGTTGTCTTTTTTTTTTTTTTTTTTTTTTGGTTGTACGAGGAGGCACAGTTTGTCCACCTGTGCCTCCATCTTGGCCAGAAGTCTGTTCTTCCAGTCTTCTTGATTGGTCATTTCAGAGGTCAGCTCAAATATAACTTCCTCAAGGAATCCTCTCAAGCCAGACCCCATCTTATATAAGCCCCATAGCACCCTATACTTAACAGCACTACTTCAGTTATGAAGTGAGTAACAGTGTCTGACTTCTTTACTACCTTATCTCCAGTATCTTGATTATTAGCAGTTACTCAATCAACATTTGTGGAATAGGTATTTCTTTCATTTAAGAGATGGCATTACCACAAGTCCCTATGAAGATAATCTAGTCTCTGATTATCATTTCCTCATAGTCATTTTTCTAGGGAACATTTACAAACAAAACAAAAAATTTCTAGTCAACATTTATATAGAAGCATCAACTAATATTTTTGTATAGTAGACAATCTACCAGAGCTAGCATAGGCATTGGTCTCTTAGAGTTGGGATGACATGAGGATGAAAAGCGGAAATTGAGAGAAAAAGAAATAGAAAGGTTGTTTGCAATTGCTAACTGTAATACTGGTTGAGTTCTTGGGTTATGAAGCATCTGAAAATATACCTACCAATGGAATTTCCAGTGTAATAAACCAATACATTGCCCTTGTAATTTAACTAGTTTGACTTGGATTTTTGTCATTTGCAACTTAAAAAATCCAAATAAACACAGATTTATGCTCTATGTGGGAAGTTCTTTGAAGTGGGTTTGAATGTATTTTAGCAACATACAAGTTAAACTATGCGTTTGCAATCAGATGAAGGTTTGTAACACTGAGCAAAACATAAGGATTTACATTTGTTCACAAATGCGGCTCTACCAATGAGAACAAGGGAAGTAATCTTCCAGTGGAAGTTTTACTGAGACAGTGTGGAATAAACATTCTCTTTTCTTATATTCCAGCTGTTTAAAGAGAAAAGTCAAATTATCTCTGGCATGCAGAAAGCTTGGACAGCTTCAGAAGTTGGTCTTATCACTTCATAAATGTTAGTGAAAATGCCTACAACGTTTAAAAGTTTTCACTGTGGTTTTGACAACAATTTACAGAGCACAAAGTATTTTTATAGCTAAATCAATGTTAAATTAAATGTTTTAAATATTTAAAATTCATTTTAAAATATTGGAAATTAATTTTGGGTCCTACTTACCACCTATCTTTTCATTCCCTGTATCACTGGGAATACCCTTTAGGACTTAGATGATGTGAAACATTTAATTTTCTTTCAACAAGTAAATTCCTAGCTAGCAAGACCTGACCCTTTCCCAAGTGAAAATTGAGAAAGAAAATCTGAAGAAATCTGTGAGAAGAAAATCTGATTCTGATCCGAAAGCCTCTTTTTCCTGAAATCATAGTTTCCTCTTAGTCTCTACAAGGTATTTTAGGTAAGCCAACTGCAAAGCAAATAGCCATTGGTGTGCCAGAGAAAGAGATGCCCCATTCACCTCTCACTATGAGCCCTTAAAAGCAAATCCCAAACATATTAAAATAATCTTGTTAAATCAACGCTGAACTGGGAAGTATAAATTATCTCTTTAGTGAAAAAGTCTTAATGAAAAGAATCCACCAACTTGGAGCCGTCACTAGAAACTTGACATCAGATTTATGATACCCCAGGAAGTCTTTTGAGCACCCAGAAGAAAAAAGATTCCATGTTATCCTGGATCCCTTATTTCAGAATATGAAGAGAAAGAGATTAAACATAGTTCACGCTATGAAAATTATGCAGTTCCACCTACAATTAAAATTATGAAAATTCTGGACCACCTCACACTGAGATATGTCTGGCATATGACTAACTTCCAACCACTTGAGAATCATAGATCTCTTCCTACCCTACCCTGCCTCTCTCTGCACTGCTTGTCCCTTGGGTCTTAATATTACCACATCCAAACCCCAAGCAAGCACTCTGCTCTTCGATCTCTGCCAAACTTCCTAGCCCTTCAAATTTCCAAGTCCTTCTCAGATTATCTTATGGAGGTCCTGCCTGTCAAGCACTCCAGGATACTCACAATCATTTCCAAGAACTGTTTGTGTGCAGGATCCTTTTAAGAACACCTGGATGAGACAGAACGCATGATGTAAGGTGAATACCTCCAATCTTCATGTGTTCCTCAACTCCCAACACCCACACATGAAAATTTGTATTCTGATTGAAATAAATATCAGCCCTGGCTGGTGTGACTCAGTGGATTGAGTGCCAGCCTGCGAACCAAAAGGTGGCTGGTTCAATTATCAGTCAGGGCACATGCCTGGGTTGTGGGCTCAGTCCCCAGTTGAGGATGTGTAAGAGACAACCACACACTGATGTTTCTCTCCCTCCCTTCCCCTCTCTCTAAAAATAAATAAATAACATCTTTTAAAAAATGAAATAAATATTAAAACAGCTTTTTTTCCCCTTTGGAAAAGGAGGAAAACTGGATGCAGGAAACGTTTTGTCCGCTGTGTGTGTATGTTCATGCCTCAGTGACATTTGGTGGCAGGTGGCTTCGTCCCATTGTTTCCTTCCCCCAGTACCAGTGTGGCACTTTTACAACTCTCTCTCCAGATGTTTCAAAAAGCCCCCTTTTCCTTTCAGGAAGTGTTTGTCTTTTGTACTTATAGAATCATGTGAGCAGGGACAATCTATGCTTTTTTGGTCCCCCCAATTAAGGAGACCATATTTCTTACTTCCTATGTCATCTTACAGGAACTTAAGGATAGTAGATTATTCCCCTCCATTTCCAGCTTCGCTTTCTTAATCCTATTATTTTTCAAATTAAATTAATTGGAGTGACATTGGTTAATAAAATTATGTTTCAAGTGTAAAATTTTATAATACATCATCTGTATATTGCATTGTTTACCACCCAAAGTCAAATCTCCTTCCATCATCAGATATTTGACCCCCTTTATGCTTTGCCACCCCCTTCCCTCTGGTAACCACCACACTGTTGTCTGTGCCTGTGAGTTTTTGTTTGTTTGTCTTGTTTGTTCATTTGTTTTCATTTTTGTGTCTCACATGGTATAGCTTTTTTTACTTTTTCCCTCTGACTTACTTTGTTTAGTGTGATATTCTCAAGATCCATCCAAGCTTCTGCAGAGCAAAGGAAACCATTAACAAAACAAAAGGCAATCAACCAAATGGGAGACTATATTTGCAAACAACACCTGTGGTAAGAGGTTAATATCTAAAATATATAAAGAGCTCATACAACTCAACAACAACAAAACAAACAATCCAATTAAAAAATGGGCAGAATACATGAACAGACACTTCTCCCCAAAAGACATACAAATAGCCAACTCTAGTGTGTGTGTGTGTGTGTGTAAAGAGATTTAGTTCAAGGAATTGGCTCACATGACTGGAAATTCAGGAAAGAGTTGCAGTTTGAATCCAAAGACAGTCTGCTGGCAGAATTCCTTCTTGTTCAGGGGAAGTCAGTTTTTGTTCTATTAAGACCTTCAACTGATTGGATGAGGCCCACATTTCTGTAGTTCAAAAGATTGACTTGGGTCTCAATGGGGTAAAATCAAGGTTTGACAGGTCTGCATTCCTTCTAGAGGCTCTAGGTGAAAATCTGTATCCTTGCTTTTCCAGCTTCTGGAGGTTGCCCACATTCCTTGGCTAGTGGCCCTCTTGCTCCACCTTCAAAGCCAGCAGTATCTTCTGTTATCCCCCTTCCTCACATCTCTCATCCCTCTTCCTCACATCTCTCTGACCCAATTCTATTATTCTTAAAGCAAGGGAGTCACTCTGTCACTCTAGGAGGGGCAGAGACCTCAATTTATTCAAAAGACAGATATTGTCTCTTTTCTGACTCTTCTTTTGCTCATTTTTTCTTGTTAAGTTGGAAGCTATGAAGGGTGTGAGATACTAATTTGGTTGCAAGCTAACAAGTTACCCTGCTACAAGTTTTTACCTACACGCTGGCAGAAAACAGGAGACCTCTGCATCAGGGACAAAGATAGTATATTCCCAGCAAAGGCAGCAGCCAAGTAACATCATAGCCCTGATTCCCTGAGCCCCAGTCCCTGTGGGATGACACAGGGAGGGCCAGATGGCACCTACATATGCTTTTGGGGTGCAGTATAGGAAATGAGATCTGAGTTTAGAAGACTCTAATCTTATATAATGCTGCTGGCAAATCTGCCCATCCTCCCTTCCAGAGAGAAATTATTTTATTATCCTGGAATATAAGTAAATATTTCCGGGAAAAGGCATCTGTAAGTCTCTTGGAAGGAGTCATTATTTTGTTCTTATTTGGGAATGCAAATACATTTGCTCAGGGGGAGTCCCAGTCTTTAACTTTCCAGGGCGGCCTGCTTGCCAAGCATTCTTGAACACAGAGTCCTGGAGCATATGGGATAAACACGTAGGAGTGCTAATGTCTCTTAAAAGTCCCCATCTCCAAGTTCTGTTTTTGAATATTCCACTGCACTGCCCTTTAAAAAATGTCATCCTGTCCAACAATTTCAAATGTGAAAACTCCCAAATCAAGTGCTACTGACTTCCCCAATATCAAAACTCTAGGAGACAAACTTAAAATGTTCAATTAGAATATTTTGGCAGAAAGCACAGTGATAGATTGTATATGGGTCAATAATCTTTTCTATTTTTAGAGATTTTATTTATTTATTTTTAGAGAGTGGGGAGGGAGGGAGAAAGAGGGAGAGAAGCATCAATGTGTGGTTGCCTCTTGCATGTCCCCTACTGGGGACCTGGCCTACAACCCAGGCATGTGTGTTGACTAGGAATCAAACCAGTGACCCTTTGGTTCACAGGCCCGCACTCAATCTACTGAGCTACACCAGCCAGGGCAATAATCTTGAGCTAAATGAGGAGGTAGGAAAGTTCCAAATTTCTTACAATTTACATTAAACATAGTGCATTATATTAGGTATTAGGAATTTGTGATGAATATTACCATTTATGTAAAAAAGAAAGTAAAAAAAGAATATACCTTGCATATAATTTCTTGTGCATGGATATTAATGAAATATAACAAAACAATAACATCAGTTGTCTACGGAAAAGCTGTGATTGATGGTTGGTACAATAGTTTGGATTATTGTGTAGTAAATATTTACTCTGCCATTTTACTATTGGTAAATTATAGTTCTTAGGCTTAGCCATGTAACTTACTTTGGTCAAAAGAATACTAACAGATATGTTATCAAACTGAAGGGGTCCGTTTACCTGTGTGCATCAAAGCCCTATCAAAGTGAACAAGAGTTTGCAGCAAAGAAAGTAAAGGTTTATTGACACTAATGGCACTGAACAGAAAGTCACAGGTCACCTATTGTTCTATAATCTGGCTCTCTGACAGCTTCTAGTATATGGGTTATATAGGGGAAAAAAATCATCAGTCATGGTGGAGTTAAGGCCATGGTCTCTGTTGATTGCTTGGCACTAGCATAGGGCATAGTTGATCATGGCATTGCTGTCTGGTTTGCAAAGGTGTGGCTGGTGGGGTCATTCTGCTCTGCTGAGTCTGGAGCTGGAACACAGCTGAGGCCTAGATATTATTTTGCGTTTGACTAAAACTCTCGTCTCTGTGGCCAACAGACCTGAGGCTTTTTTCTTAATACGTTTGGATGTTGACCAGAACCTCATTGTCCTGAGGGCTTGACGATTACAGGGGTGGGTGCACAAGGGAGAGGGAGGTGGGTGAGTCAGAGTGCTCCTTGGTAGGACAAGGCCAGTTTGAGTTGAGTCAGGAGGACGGGGAGGGGGAGGGGAGGGGAGGGGGAAGGGGAGGAGAGGGGGAGGAGAAAGGTCACATTAAGGAAATGAGATTTCTGCATGGTTATAGATAGAGATGAGCAAAGGACTTAAATATGTTTGATTTGGCTCCTGTAGTCCTGCCATTTGCCTGAAGAACAGGCCCCAATAAGCACTGCTCCTTTAGTATCAGCCCCCAGGCCATACGTGAGGAACAGACACGGACCTTGCCTGAATCCCGGAGCCCAGGAAGCCAAGTCCCAGTCTGAAGGCATCATCCATGACCCACAGACCAGTAGGAAACATAAATGCTCATCATTGTAAGCTGCTGGGTTTGGGTGGCTTTTTTATACAGTATTATTGTGACGCTAGCTGACTCAGAGTTGGAAAGAAAACTTTGCATTTAAGTCTTTTGTAGTTTTTACATTTTGAGCCATGCGAATATACCAAATATTTTTAAAGAAATTTAAATATAGCATATGAAGCACAAATGCCAAAATTATTCAGGATATAGATAAGAGTAGTCTTCATATGATCGAATGGATTCTTTGCGTCCATGTCCTTTTTTTTTAAAGATTTTATTTATTTATTTTTAGAAAGAGGGAAAGGGAGGGAGAAAGAGAGGGAGAGAAACACTGACATGCTAGAGAAACAGCAATTGGTTGCCTCTCATATGTGCCCTGAATGGGGATCAAACCCACAGCCTTTCGGTGTACGGGATGATGCTCCAACAAACTAAGCCACAATGGCCAGGTCAAGACAGTTTTTTATTATTCCAAATGACATTCATTACTTTACACTTGCTAGGAGGGCTTTAATTTTAAAAAAATGAAAAATAAGTGTTGGTGAAAAATGTAGAGAATTGCTACACATTGCTGATAGGCATATAAAATAGTACAATTGAAAATAAAACAGTTCCTCAAAAGCTAAATATAGAATTACCATATGACTCAATAATTCCAGGAACTGAAAACAGGGGCTTAACCAGATATTTATAAGCCAGTATTCATTGAAGCGTTATTTATATTAGCCAAAAGGAGGAAACAGTCCAAATGTCCATCAACAAATAAAATGTGAGGCCCCGGCTGGTGTGGCTCAGTGGATTGAGTGCTGGCCTGTGAACCAAAGGGTCACCGGTTCAATTCCCAGTCAAAACACATGCTTGGGTTGCAGGCCAAGTCCCCAGTAAGGTGCATGAAAGGCAACCAACTACACATTGTGTTTCTCTCCCTCTCTTTCTGCCTCCTTTCCCCTCTCTAAAAACAAATAAATAAAATCTTTAAAAAATGTGGTATATCCATACAATGGAATATTATTCAACCATAAAAGGAATGAAGTTCTGATACATGGATGAACCTTGAAAATATTATGTTAATTGAAATAATACAGACACAAAAAGATAAATATTATATGATTCCACTTACATGAAATATCTAGAGTGGGAAAATTAATGGAATAAAAGATTAGAGGTCACCAGAGACTGGAGGGAGGTGGATGGGGTCTTCTTGCTTAATAATTAAGAATTCCTGTTTGAGGTGATAAAGAAGTTATGGGAATAGATAGTGGTAATGGTGGCACAGCATTGTAAATGGTTAATTAATGCTACTGAAGTGTATACTTAAAAATGGTTAAAATGGTATCTTTTATGTTATATACACATTTTAACTGCATTTTAAAAAATAAATAATATAATATTCCCATATTATTATCATATATAGGTGAATTGCATGATATGTTAATTATATAATTATATTTTGATAAAGGCTGCTTTCAAAAAGGACAGTGAGCCCTGGCCAGGTGGTTTTGTTGATTGGAGCATCATCCCATACACCAGAAGGCTGCAGGTTCAATCCCTGGTGGGGGTGCATATAGGAGACATTGATTGATGTTTCTCTCTCTCTCCCTGTCTCCTCACCAGCCCCCTGCCAATCCCTCTTTCATTCTCTCTAAGATCAATAAATATATTCTTGGGTAAGGATTACCAAAAAAGACATTGAAAATTTCAACCTTGCTGAAAAAGGGACAAGTTTGCATATGCTGGTAGGAACTGTTAGGACACAGGATAAGGTTGACATATAATTATTTAGTTATGTACATATAAGTTAGCCCATCTTGAAATTTCCCACCCCACCCCCTGCCAAAACAAAACAAAACAAAACAAAACAGTAAAGGAAATAGAAAACCAGAAACTGAGGATAGAACTGTTTTCTCAGGTCAACTGTCAACTCCTTCAAAAGATTACTAGAAAAACTTCTTAATACAGAAAAGCTTTATTCATTATTTTTTATTTATATTTTACCATAGTAAGGAAGAATATCACTTTGATAGTCTTGTTAATGTTTCAGAAGAATGAAGTCAGAGGAAAATATATATAGGGTGTTAAAGTCTGAGTTCAAGTGGCTTAGATGGGTCTTTCTTTTTTTTTAATATTTTATTTATTTATTTATTTATTTTTAGAGAGAGGAGAAGAGAGGGAGAAATAGAAGGACAGAAATATCATTGTGTGGTTGTCTCTCATGTGGCCCCCACTGGGGACATGCTCAACAACCCAAGCATGTGTCCTGACTGGGAATTGAACTGGTGGCCCTTTAGTTCACAGCCTGTGCTCAATCCACTGAGCTTCATGACCCAGGGGTAGATGGGTCTTTAAAGAAGGGTAATTGACTGGCATTGGACAAAGTTTTTAACAATAGGATTTGTGCATACAGTGAGATGAAGATCTCTAAGTGAGTCATGATAAGTAAACTACTACTTGACAAGTAAGTAGTAGGTAGGTAATCTATTGTCCTAATAGAAGAGTTCTCAGCCCCAATGGCCAAATTGTTCACTTAAAGTTGCTACACAAAAATTCCCCCAAATGACGAGTGAAGATATTTATTGATTTCTTATCTTTCTGTAAAGAATTTCCTGATGCAAATATTGAGGTTCTTTCTCTTTTAAAATATATTTTATTGATTATTCTAGTACAGTTGTCCCATTTCTCATCATTAACAGTTCTCATCATTCCCCTCCACCATGCACACCCATTCCCACCTACATTTCCCCCCCCCCGTTTAGTTCATGTCTTTGTGTCATAAGTTCTTTAGCTTCTACATTTCCTACACTATTCTTACCCTCCCCCTGTCTATTTTCTACCTACCATCTATGATACTTATTCCTTATACAGTTCCCCTCTCTCTCCTCCTCCCACTCCCGTGTTACAAACCCTCCATGTGATCTCCATTTCTGTGGTTCTGTTCCTGTTCCAGTTGTTTGTTAGTTTGCTTTTGTTTTAGGCGTGGTTGTTAATATCTGTGAGTTTGCTGTCTTTTTACTGTCATATTTTTTATCTTTTTCTTAGATAAGTCCCTTTAACATTTTATATAATAAGGGCTTGGTGATGATGAACTCCTTGAACTTGACCTTATCTGAGAAGCACTTTATCTTCCCTTCCATTCTAAATGAAAGCTTTGCTGGATACAGCAATCTTGGATGTAGGTCCTTCACTTTCATGACTTGGAATACTTCTTTCCAGCCCCTTCTTGCCTGTAAGGTCTCTTTTGAGAAATCAGATGACAGTCTGATGGGAACTCCTTTGTAGGTGACTGTGCCCTTATCCCTTGCTACTTCTAGAATTCTCTCCTTCATTTTAATCTTGGCTAATGTAATTATGATGTGCCTTGGTGTGTTCCTCCTTGGGTCCAACTTCTATGGGACTCTCTGAGCTTCCTGGACTTCCTGGTAGTCTACTTCCTTTGCCAGATTGGAGAAATTCTCCTTTATTACTTGTTCAAATAAGTTTTCCACTGGTTGCTCTTCTTCTTCCCCTTCTGGTATCCCTATAATTCAGATGTTGGGATGATTAAAGATATCCTGGAGGTTCCTAAGCCTCTCCTCAGTTTTTTGAATCCCTGTTTCTTCATTCTTTTCTGTTTGCTTGTTTCTTTCTTCCTTCTGGTCCACTCCATTGATTTGAGTCCCAGTTTTCCTCCCATCTCTATTGGTTCCCTGTGCATTTTCCTTCATTTCACTTATTGTAGCCTTCATTTGTTCATCTACTTTATGAGCAAAATCAACCAATTCTGTGAGCATCCTGATCACCAGGGCTTTAAACTGCGCATCTGATAGGTTGGCTATCTTTTGGTTGCTTAGATGAATTGGCTCTGGAGCTTTGATTTATTCTCCTGTTTGAGCCCCCCCTTTTTTTTTTTTTTTGGCCTGGTCATGGCTGTCAAATATTGAGGTTTTTTCATCCCAAAAGTTAAGCTATGTTAACCCAGGTAGTCTTAATTATCACCCAGGAAAAGGGAATAATCCTTGCAGATAGAGGTCTCACCCACTCATTTTAGCCTATTTTTTTCTTGGTCTAGATCAGTGGTTGGCAAAATACAATCTGTGAACCAAATCTGGTCCATTGCCTATTTTTCTACAACCCATAGCTAATAATGCTTTTTATATTTTTCAATAATTGTAAGAAATTAAAAAGAGAATGATACTTTGTGACACAGAAAAATCTCCATACCTATAAATAAAATTTTATTGGAATACAACCACACTCATTCATTTTTGTGTCATCTATGGCTGGTTTCATGCTACAAGGACAGAACTGACTGGTTGCAACAGAGACTTCATGGCCTTCTAAATTTAAAATATGTGGAGACCTCTGGCCAAGATGGAGGCATAGGCAGACACACTGTGCCTCTTCTCACAACCAAAATTAAGGACAACAAAGATTTAGAAACAAGAAAACAAACAGAACTCAGAAGATCAAACTGTTTGGAAGTCCAACAATGATTCATCCAGACCGGTAAGAGGGGCGGAGTCGCGGCAGGAAAAAGTGGAGGTGCAGACCGGGCATGCAGGCAGCAGCAGCTGGCAGCCCCCAGGTGCACAGGCGGCGACTAGCAGAACCCAAGCACGGGGCGGTAACTGTGCAGAACCAGTGAGGCCGCACAAGGCAGCTGGCTGACCGGGTGGTCCCACATTCATGCGCAGATAATCCAGGCAAAAGGGAAGCGGTGAAAGGGACTGGAATCCGAGAGTGAGCAAAGCAAGCGCCATTGTCTCCTCTCAGACCCCACCCCCACATACAGCGTCACTACCCAGCGACTGGGCTGTCCCGCCTTGGGGAACACCTGAGGCTCCACCCCTCACTACATAACAGCCGCGACTAGACAAAAAAAAAAAAAAA
>PVKU01013457.1:0-28780 GCA_004027475.1 Anoura caudifer | reverse complement strand
TGCCTGGAAGGTCTCTTTTGAGAAATCAGCTGACAGTCTGATGGGAACTCCTTTGTAGGTGACTGTCCCCTTATCCCTTGCTGCTTCTAGAATTCTCTCCTTCATTTTCATCTTGGCTAATGTAATGATGATGTGCCTTGGTGTGTTCCTCCTTGGGTCCACCTTCTTTGGGACTCTCTGAGCTTCCTGGACTTCCTGGAAATCTCTTTCCTTTGCCAGATTGGGGAAGTTCTCCTTCATTATTTGTTCAAATAAGTTTTCCACTGGTTGCTCTTCCTCTTCCCCTTCTGGTACCCCTATAATTCAGATGTTGGGATGTTTAAAGATGTCCTGGGGGTTCCTAAGCCTCTCCTCATTTTTTAAAATTCTTGTTTCTTCATTCTTGGACTGCTTGCCCAAGACCACCAGCCACTGTCTTATCTGGTCGTGACCCGACTCCGCAGGCCGCTGACTCCGCCCCTCTTACTGTCTGGGTGAATCGTTGTTGGACTCCTGTACAATTCAATTTTCTCTCTGTCCTGGTTGGGCTTTTTTTTTTTTTTTTTGGTTCTATATTTTTGTTGTCTTTAATCTTGGTTGTGAGAGGAGTCACAGTGTGTCCACCTATGCCTCCATCTTGGTGGGAAGTCCCTGTAAGATTCTATTTTTAGATAAAAAGAGAAAAATTAGTCTGCTTCATATAAGTTAATTGAATATTCATTTATGATAAGAATTCTAAAAAAGTTGGAAAAAAGGGGATCACCTTAAATCTCATACAGTGATTTTTTTTCTGGCACCTGTATCCTTGATTGTTCTTTTTGATCCATTCTGCATATTTATGTCTATCTATCTATATATATCTATATATATAAAACAAAGCAGAAACAAAACTAAGAAAATAACTCACAGTAAACCTAGTATCTAATGGTAAAACTAGAAATATCTCCATCAAAGTCAGGAAGAAGGCAGTGATGTCCACTTTTTGGCTTCTGTTAACATTGTGGTGGAATTATAACTAGTGCAATAAAACAAGAAAAAGAAAAAAATGATATAAAAAGGGAAAAATAAAAGTATGTTATTTCTAGGCAATGTAATTGCTTATGTTGAAAACTCAAGACAATATGCAGACCATTGAGAATTTAACAGAATTGTTGGATCACAAATCAATACACAAAATCAACACTGTTTATAAAGTTCATCCTTTCCTGGGCTTTCATAGAGCTAAGATACTACAGTTTCTCTTCATTCATTCATTCATTCATTTATTCAGCATCGTTTTATTTTCAAGGGTGACTTTTCTGTCTTTTTTCTTTAAATTGTTGTTCAAATACACTTGTCTCCTTTTTCCCCTCACCACTCTCTCCTGCCCCATTTGCTCTGACCTCCCACCCTCAGTCTTACCCCCCTTTTGTCCATGGATCCTTCATACATGTTCCTTGATGACCCTTTCCTGTCTTTCCTCTATTATCCCCCTCCCCTCTCCTTTCTGGTTACTGTCTGTTTGTTCTTTATTTCATTGTTTCTGGTTATATTTTTGCTTGTTAGTTTGTTTTGTTGATTAGGGT
Organism: Anoura caudifer; assembly: GCA_004027475.1. Taxonomy (NCBI): domain Eukaryota; kingdom Metazoa; phylum Chordata; class Mammalia; order Chiroptera; family Phyllostomidae; genus Anoura; species Anoura caudifer. The sequence goes on along the minus strand of PVKU01013457.1, from coordinate 27,236 downwards.
CCACTTACAGGTGAGGTCATATGGTGTTTGTCTTTCACCGCCTGGCTTATTTCACTTAGCATAATGCTCTCCAGTTTGATCTGTGCTGTCACAAAGGGTAGGAATTCCTTTTTTCTTTTTGTTGTGTAGTATTCCATTGTGTAAATGTACCCCAGTTTTTTTATCCACTCATTTACTGATGGGCACTTAGGCTGTTTCTAGCACTTAGCTATTGTAAATTGTGCTGCTATGAATATTGGGGTGCATAGATTCTTTTGAATTGGTGCTTCAGGATTCTTAGGGTATAGTCCCAGTGGTGGAATTGCCAGGTCAAAAGGCAGTTCCATTTTTTGTTTTTTCAGGAAATTCCATACTGTTTTCCAAATGGCTGCACCAGTCTGCATTCCCACCAACAGTGCACTAGGGTTCCCTTTTCTCCACAACCTCTCCAGCACTTGTTGTTTGTTGATTTGTTTTTGATGGCCATTCTGACTTGTGTGAAGTGGTATCTCATTGTGGTATTAATTTGCATCTCTCTCATGGCTAGTGATGCTGAGCATCCTTTCATATGTCTCTGGGCCGTCTGTATGTCCTCCTTGGAGAAGTGTCTGTTCAGGTTCTTTGCCCATCTTTTAATTGGGTTGTTTGTCTTCCTGGAGTGGAGTCGTGTGAGTTCTTTATATATTTTGGAGATCAAACCCTTGTCTGAGGTATTATTTGCAAATATATTTTCCCTTATGGTTGGTCCCCTTTTAATTTTGCTGATGTTTTCATCAGTCATGCAGAAGCTTTTTATTTTGATGAAGTCCCATTTGTTTATTCTTTTCTTTATGTCCCTTGTTATGTCTAGGGGATATATCAGTGAAAAATATTGCTGCAAGGAATATCTGAGATTTTCCTCCCTATGTTCTCTTCTAGGACTTTTATAATGTTATAACTTACATTTAAATCTTTTATCCATCTTGAGTTTATTTTTGTGTGTGGTGTAAGTTGGTGCTCGAGTTTCATTTTTGGGCACATAGCTGTACAGTTCTCCCAACACCACTTGTTGAAGATGCTAATTTTACTCCATTTATGCTTCTCACCCCTTTGTTGAATATTAATTGACCATAGAGACAAGGGTTTATTTCTGGGCTCTCTGTTCTATTACATTGAAAGATACTATGGTTTCTCTTAAAGGCATTGTAGAAACAGTGTAGCTTCTGTAGACTTAAACAGGTACGAGAAGAGATTTGTACTAAAGGGCAAAGATCAGTCAGAAGAGGCCACGTATTGTAGAGATCATCAAGCTGTAGTACCAATTACAAAGTATAATAGGCAAATGCTCCCACTTACAAAAGCAACAACATCTATAAGCTAAGAATAAACATAAGTGTAAATATATAGGAGTTAACAAAAATGACTTTTACGGAGAATTTTACCACACATTATCTAAGACCTGAGTGAATGTGGGATTGTACCATGTTTTGGGATGGGAAACTTTAATGTCATAGAAACCTTAATTTATTCTAAATCAATCTATAAATTTAATGCTATTATAGTAAACATTCTGTCAGGGTTTTTGATGGAACTTGGTTACGTGATACTAAAATTTATAGGGAAGAATAAAATTCTGCATCTGTCGAAGACAATTTAAAAAGAAGAATAAAGCAGGGAGACAGTGCCCCTCGTATCCGGAATCATTGCAAACTCTACTAATAAGGTGGCGTGGTGTTGACATAGAGGCCGGCAGGTCAGCGGCATCGAAGGGAGCCCTCGGAACAGGCCCGTACGTTCGTAGATACTTGACATTTGGCAGGAGCTGTATGTCAGCCATCTTCAGAGATGATATTCAGGCAGTGATGCTAAGGCAAGTGGTCATTCGTACTGTCAAATGTAAAATTAAATACTCTGTGTACAAAAAATGTGACAATAAATTCTCAAAAATTTTGAAAATTTTTGACAGTATCTTTGTGGCTTTGAGGTTTGGAAGTCTCGTAAATTGGACTCAAAAAGCTTAAGTTACAAAGAAATATTTGGCAATCTGACATATATAACATGTAAAATACATGTATATGTACACAAACATGCATATGTGCATGTGTGTATACCTCCAAAAAATCACATACACATGAATGAATTGAAGAGGTAAGTGCAGACTGGAAGAAGGTGTTTGTGGGGCATAAAGCTGGTGAAGAATTTCCCTCTGTCAAAACAGAGAGAATGCCATGGCACCCTGCGTCAGACTCCTGGGGCTGAATCCTGGCTCCATAACTTAATAACTTTGGTGACCTTACACATGTCATTTAACCTCTTTTGACCTCATTTTTTTTTTTTATTTTTAAACCCAGGGAAAACAATCTTACCTACTGTCAGTGTTGTGGGATTGTTGTAAAGATTAAATCAGTTATTATGTGTAAAGCCCTACGAATAACTTCTTGCACTTAGTGAGCAGCCAGAAATACTAGCTATTATTACTAATATTCAGAATATATAAAAGTTACTCTAAATCAGTGAGACTAACAATCTAAAAGAAAAGTGAACAATGTATATAAAATAATAATAGAGGTAATCTGTGTGACTAATAAACATGTAAAAAATGCTTAATGTCCCTGGTAATTTGGAAAACACAAAGTAGAAGAATAATGAGATATAAGTTTATACCCGTTAGGTTAATAAAAATCCGGAAACCACACATAACGAGGCTGTGTAGCCATGTGAAGTCCCATACACTGCTGGTTTGGGTGTGAGTTTTCAAACTTGGTGCCACCAGTTGAGAGGACTGGGTGGTTATATCTAGTAAATCTGAAAGTACACGTACCTTACGGGGCAGAGCTTCTGTTGCTAAGAATGCACTGTAGGGAAGGTTTTGAAAGTGTGTACAAGGACATGGATGGAAGAATAGTTACTGAAGCCTTGTACGTAACAGTGAAGAATCAGAAGCAACCTAAATAGCCGCTAAGAGGGGAATGGATAAATGGGTTGTTATATATTCATATAGGAAAATACAGAACACTTCACTAAAATGCACTGTTGCTACGTTTATCTCATTACAAATCCCAAAACTTAAAGATGGGTTTAAAAAACATGATAAGGGTAACATACAGTTTAGATACTATTTATGTTAAAATTTAAAACACACAAAACAATACTGTACATTATGGATGCATTCATAAGTAGTAAAAGAAAGAAAAACTTAAGAGAATAATGAACACTGAATTCAAGATACTGGTTTTTCTCTGAAGAGAGTGAGAAAGGAATGTATTAGATGTGGGTACACAGGCAATTTGAAGAGTATCTGTAATTTTTTATTTCAAAGAAATAAAATGAAAAATACGAGTATGGCAAAGTGTTGAAGGTGTGGGATGATATCTGTGCTATTGTTCTTGTTTCCTCATGCGTTTGAAATATTTCATAAAATGAAAAAATGCAACGTTTGAAATTCACACATATGTATGTATACATGGACATTTATTTTTAAAGAGCCTTGTCTTTTAAAATTTATAGAATGTTAACTAACATTTGAATGACATACAGATATGTTAGAGTTTAGTTCTTTTTAACAAATTTTTAAATTTAGAGAAAGGGAGAGGAAGGGAGGGAGGGAGGGAGGAAGGGAAAGAGAGTGAAAGAGACATTGATTTATTCTTTCATTTATTTATGCATTTATTGGTTGATTGTATGTGCTCTGACCAGGGATCGACTTGCAATTTGGTGTATTGGGATGACACTCTAACTAACTGAGCTACCCAGCCAGGACTAGAGTTTGTTTGTCTACACTAACATTAAGTTACACACCTTTAAATTGTAGGTACAAAATGGACAGGGGGAGGTTAGGAATAGTATAGAAAATGGAGAAGCCAAAGAACTTGTATGTATAACCCATGGACATAAACTAAGGTGGGGGAATGATGGTGGGAAGAGGGTACAGGGGTAGGGGAATAAAGGGGAGAAAAAAAGGGAGAACTGGAATAGCATAATCAATAAAATATGTTAAAAAATCTCCCTGTGACCGAATAAAGCTAACAACTAAGCTATTAAACACCTCTCCTTTGAGTCATTATTGAACATAATCAGTGACTCTCTCTAACCAGGTTGATCATGAACTGGAAGGAAGCGTGTTTATGTTTCAGTGATGCCCAGACCTCAGGAACCGACCCGTACGCTCCTTACACTGTCTCTCAAGGAGACAGCTTGAACAAAGGGTTGTAAACTTGCAGCATGTGATAGTTCTACGCTGCAATGTGGAAAGAACTGTGAAGAGGGCTGCGGTAAGAGAAGTGCTCAGGGAGTGGGGACGAGATGACGTCTTGGTTCAGTGACAAGAGCTGTGTTCTGGCACCAGCATCAGGAGGCTCTCGGCCGGGCCCATCCCAGCTCTTCCCGCTGTGCCCTTGTTTCTCGTTTATGAATGGGCGATGGGCTGTGGCCTCAGCAGTCCATCAAAGCTCTTAAACTCTGCATTTCTGCAAAAACCGCACATGCTCTTTTCTGTGCCACTTTGGAAAGGAGACATGCTTGTAATTTGGTGTAATTATGTGCCCACCTCTCTGTGCTGACCTCTGGTAGTGTATGGAATGCTCAGCGTATTTACCTTTCTTCTCAAGACTTTTCTCACTTCAGTCTGCTATTCAGCGCACACTCAATCTGGACACATACTTGATTCATTAAATTAAATGCACATGTGACTTGTCCTTGGGTGACCTTGGTGTTCCCGTAACCTTCCATTTTCCTGTGGAATGGAAAAGAGTGAGTGCGACCTTAAAAAATGGCTTCCCAGCGAACCTGCATTAGCTCCCTGACTGCGTGGCTCCCAGTGAGCACTGATGTAAATTATGTGAGTTTTTGAGAACTCAGTTCTATAAATAGACTCCAACCTACCTTAAAACCAAAGGTTTTTTAGGATAAGTGAAATACGTCTCTGAAATTATTAAAAAGGCTCCCCTTCTGTAATAAAAACTAAAACTAAAACCCATCTAACCTAATAATGGGGGCGAGGTGCCTAGCATTATACATATAGAGAAGATATATTGGTGGTGGTCGTGATGACCCTTTTGTTCTGAGCTATTAGAAGAAAGTAGAATATAAAGTAATTAAAATAACAGAATTCTGGGAAATGGTGGAATGAGAGATTAAGAGCTGTGATACCATTTTACATTCTTGTGGAAATCCATTGATCATAATTAGCACATAAGCTAAATCAGAATGAATGGGTGGATTACAGGAGTAATATTGCAGGTTATGGATAATGTCTTGTCTTTTTGTTTAATGGATGTATGATTGGTTCTCAAACACTGTTCAACTGGTAACGGTGATGGGTTTCTCTTAAAAGCCCTCCTTCTAGGCTTGCACGGCACCGAGACTTTACGGTTTTCTTCAAGCGTGATGTAGACGCGGTGTACGTACGTGCTGGCAACTTAAACGGGGCTGGAAGAGGCTGCTCCGGGGTGAAGGACAAAGGTCAAACAATCAGAAGTGGCCATCTGTTGCAGAGATCATCAAACAGGCCTGCCGTCAATGAGCTCGGGCGAGAATGTTGGAAATTAATCAGCCTGGCGCTCAGTGTTTAGCCAGGCTGATTACCTACGCCTGGAATGTGAGCGGGCAGTGACAGGCCTGAGAAACTGAAGTAGCAGGAGTGCGTCCCCAACAAAGGCTGGGAAGGCAGATCAATTTGCAATATTCTTTTCTGCACCCCTGCGACAAAGCAGACACATGAAAGCAGAACATTAAGGGATGCTCCCAATGAACTGGACAGATCAATAAACATCAGTGGTAAAGAAGAAAGTTTCTTACTCTCTTGAGCGCCCTGAGGGGTTTTCCATGTCAGGGAAATGATGAGTAGGGGTGGCCTCTGTCATGTTCCCGGCACCTGCGTGGTGCCGCCTCCTGCCTTCTCAAGGTGAACACTGCTAAACGTCAGGTGGAGGAGGATTGGGGAGAATGTTCTAGAAATGTCTGCCTCTCGTGAGAAATAGATGCGCTGTGCTGGCTGGGAGGCAGATGGGCCATGTGTCTGCGGCCTCGGGGGGAACGTTGAAGGAAGGGTCAAAGCAGAGGAAGATGGTGGGTTCCCCTGCCTCCCAGACACAGTGAAAGCACCAGGTAAGTGTTTTCTGCTGTCAGGGTTGAAGGGCTGCATAGTGTTCAAGGTCTTTATTTTCACGGACTTGAGCCAGAGCTGGAGAGCTGGAAAAATAGCAGCCAAAGAGTAGGCAGGAAGCAATTTGGAGATAGAAGAATATGCTGAGGTCTAACACAGGCTATTAATAGCGTGATTCCAGTCTTGGCTTAATAGGACAGGCCTGGATTTCACTGTGAACATGTGTAGTTGCGTGTGTGCATCTGTGCAAGAGAGTGCACGTGTGTGAGCGTGTGCATCTCTGTGTGCGTATAGAGAAATGGGAAGAAGTAGGACAGGCAAGAAAGGGACCGTCAGGGTAAGCACTTTCTGAAACTTATGAGGCTGTCAGACCAATTCCTTTCTCTTCTAAATCATTTCCCGTAAAACAAGGAGATGATTATCTGACTGCTGGAGGAAAGTGGGGGTATTATATTTCATTTCGGGGAAATGTAGATTTATGTCAGATGGGACGGTATTTTTTTTAAACCAACAGCCCACCAATGGCAGAGTTCATAGAGTGAGTGAAACCGCCTGCCTGCGTTTTGTGTTTTAAGCTGATGGGAGTTTTACCTGTTTGTGGTGGTTTCCGGGGCTGTGCCGTTGGCGGGACTCTTGCTGAAGGAAGAAAAGGAAGGAGGCAAAGACCGTCTCATGCTTGGTCTCTAAAAAAGCACTAACTCAAGTAATGTTTTTTCAATATCGGTCTAAAGTATTCTGCAATTAGAGACGTCTGTTCATGAGGAAAATGGTTGAAGTGGATTTTGCAAAGGAAGAGGGAGTTAATTTATTGGCTAGTTGTAACAGAGCATCTATTCATTATGAGACAGTGTGCCAAGTACTGGGACTGAGACTGAACTGGCAGGCTCCTGACTGCAGAACATGCACAGTCGGTGGTGAAAGTGGGCGATGAACCAGATCATTCCATTATAAAGTGATAATCTGCAGTGGAGGCACATACCAGGCACTATGGGAATGCAGAGAAGGAAGGGCTAAGTACCCCTGGGTGGCGGGGGAAGTGAGTCGGCAAGAAGGATCAGCAAGGCAGTGGGGGAAGTTCTGAAGAACGGGAAGAGCAGGGAGGCCTGGAAGAGTAGTGAGCATCTGAGGGTCTGCAAGTGGTTTGGGGGGACTGGGCTGTGCGTGCACGTTGACGAGGGGTGGGATATGGAGAGCGGGTAACGGCCTGTAGCAAGGGGGGCAGAGTCCGGTTTTGAGCATTTGAATTTTCATAGAGGTGGGAATGTGCTATAATTACTTTGATTGATGAAATTAAACTTCCTGATGAAAAAAAAAAGGCATTCGACCCTCATTATAACTGGATGAAAAAAGTGCTTTTAAGTAAAACTTCCATCCACAAGGTAAGAATAAGGAAAATACAACATCTTCTCCAGGTGAATATTCCCCGCTTCCCTCAACAGTGCTTTGTATTGAAACGGAGGAGTCTGCACACCTGGCGTCATCTCGGTCTGTCCCCCGGAGCTAATCTGGTTTGTCAGAGTTATGCGCAGGCATGACACAGTAAGCTCGAGCCTTCTCACAGTGCGGCCTGATTGTCAGGGAGAGCAGGGGCAGGGTCATTCCGAAGGGCTTTGTTAGCACACTCTGGTTATCGTCATGTTAATAGCCACCTCACACTGTTTGCTGGTCATAAACCTGCAAGAATGAAAACTTAAGGTCTTTTTTCATATCAGCGACAGGAAACCACTTCTCTGTCTTTGTGTAGAACTAGAGTTCAGTGTTTTGAACGCCAGTGAGACCTTAATCCTTAGTAAGTCTCAATCATAATTTTCTTTTTGAATCCCGATTTTGTTCACCACAAATATGATAAACCTTGCTTTTGCAATCATAAAACAGACATTTGTAGTCTGATTTTAAAAGGGCACATCAAAAAGACAGAAAACTGTACAAGAATAACAATTAAAATAAAAAATAAAAGAACACATCGGATTGCGGCAATCTTCAAAACGAAATTGTGAGACAGTTGCGTGATGTTCCACGCCGCAGTCAGGCCACGGTGCACCGCACCACGTGGTTCTGCTGCTGGACCGTCAGGCGGTTTTCTCTCTTTAGCCATTATAAAGATGCTGCAGCGATGGTCTTGTTGCGTATTTTTACTTCTTCTTTTGTGTTTTCCCATGGCAAAGATCTGTGATAAGTTTCAAGGGTCAAACTACTAGGTCAAAGGTAAGAAGTGTCTTTATGGTCGTTACAATGCAGTGTTTTCTAAAACTCACTTTTACCAGAAATGTGACAGCCATCTAGGTCCCTGACTTAGTTCTTGTTTATTGAACCAGCCACGACGGATTCAGCTCGATGCCCTGCTGTTCCGCCCTCCTTTCTCCGTTCGGTGCTACAGGGGGGAGGGCTTTAGTGGCTGCGTAAGGGCAGATCTTGCTCGCCGCCACATGCCCAGCTGCCGATGTGCGGAGAAGGCTCAGTAAACGCTTGTCGAATAAATACAGTGCCTCTGAATTCTGTAGCATTTTCCTGAAATACCATTCGTTAACCTTATTAAAAAATAAAGGATTGACGTGGAATGATTTGTTGTTGGTGAATCCTTTGGATTCCAGTGCTCACCAGTTTATTTCTTGAGGACTCTCTTACCATTGTTTAGTAGTGGATTTTATTTTTAAATCCCATTGCATTGTAAATGAAATGATCTGTTTACAGACCAGCAAGTTCACCTAAATGGGAAACGAAGAAGCAATTTCCAATACTGTATACTCTGGATTACGTCATACTTTTTCTAAAGGGCATGGTTGAGGATTTGCATATTTTTCGCAGTTCTGCATAATATTTGTCTATATGCATTATTCTTGCAACCATTTATGTAACAAATGTTTACTGAGGGACTACTACGTACCAGATACTTGGGATATGGTTTAGAGCAAGGCAATCACATCCTTTGCCCTCCTGGAATATTCTAGTGCAGAAGACAGCCATCAAAAAGCAATTAAAGAATGCTTTATTTTTGTAAGTACAGAGTGCTTGAGGAGCCAATTACGGGCTGACATAATGAGCCATGGAAGGCTTTTTGGAGGAAATGAAATACACTGAGTCCTAAAGTATAAATAAAAGTTACCTGGTGGTAAGAGGCATGCTAGGTAAGGGGGGCAGTCATGGGAAGGAGCATGTGCAAAGTGTGTGCTCTGGTGCCAGGGAGAGAGAGTACCGAGGTGAGGAGCTGAGAACCAGTGACGTCAAGGGTGGGGAGGCCCTGAAGAGTGAGGCAGGCCGAGGCAGCCTGGAGGATTCGGGCTTCTGCCGGAAGGCGACGGTAAGCCCCTGAGAGTCTTACGCGGGGGAGTGCGGGTCAGATGGGCCACGGAAAGAAAGCAGTCTTGTATGTTTCGATTTACACTGACCGTGATTCCATTGTGTTGTAAAATAGGTAAATGAGCTGAATTCCTTCTGAGTTTCCTCTTGCTCTCTTAATATGTTTTCCCTCAAACTCATCCAAACGCGTCACCAAAATAAGGAGGCCTAGACCGGGCGTTGCACTCAGAAGTCCTGGGCTGGAGGTTTCTGCCTTCCCAATCCCAGAGGTGGAAACCACATTTGAGGGGGCAGCTGCCCAGCGGTGAAGGCAGCTTCCGGACTGTGTGTGTAGAAGCAGCTAATCTGCGCCATCTGCTTTTTTGAAGCCCACCTCTGTTCTGGGCCCTGGGCCCCTCGTTCTAACAAAATTTAGAAATTTCGTTGGTTCGTCAGCAGACAATTTCATTTCCATTGCATCCTGATTGAAATAAAACGTGCTTCTAAATGATGGCAAGGCGGCCGCTCCACTGTTGGGCCCTGGAAGGAAAGCGCCGCTGCGGAGCGCGGTAGCGGGGAGGTGTGTGCGAGAGGCAAGGTGTGGGGCTTCTTCTTCTTCTCCAGACTCCTCCAGCTTGCACGGGATGAAGTCGTGATACCATGATGCCAGCTGCTCTGTCTGTAGAGACCACTCTGGAAGCCAGCTGCTTGGTTGAAATCTTCCTTCTCCTTTTTTGGGGGGGGAGGGACATATATTTGTTCACATAATTGCTATGAATGACGTGGCTGGCTGAGAGGTCCTTGGTACTACCAGAAACCAGGTGCTTAACTGTGAATTGATGACTAGACATGAATTAGAGGACCTGCCTGGACCTTAGTCCAGTTTTATACTAATAACAAGTCCCCCACTACCCTGCTATGAGTTGAGTGTCTGTAACGTGCCAGATGCCATGCTAGGTGCCTTGCAAACATTTTCTGTAATCTTCACAACTTCCCTCTAAGGTAGGTGTTCGTATTGCTCTCATTTGCCGTGTCAGTAGGCTTCCGGAAGGAGACAGATGGCCTGCTCAGATTAGGGCAATTTGTGAATAGTGCACTAAAGGGACTGTTTACAAAGGTGTGGTTAGGCCAAGAGAAGTCCCAAGCCTAGGGTACCTGGGGCTAGTACCAGTGGGCTCCACTGTTACAAGTCTGGGAGTGAAGAGGGAGGGGAAGGTGTGACTGGGGGGAGGGGGAGGGCTGATTGATGTTGCTGTCAACAGGGGGTGAGTCTGTTGAGGGGTGAGGTTGTGTGCAGCAATCCTGGAACAGTGGAGCGAAGTGGATAGACACTCCCAGGTGGTGGGGCAGCACTGCAAATGGAAACTGCCTCCTGCATCGACCAAGTTTCTCCATGCATTTGTTCCTCCCCTTTCCTCCTTTCGCCCTCTTTCTGTCATTGGAGGCGGCGGCTCCAGTATTTGGGTATTTGGTCCATGAACATGGCGGCCTCTCAGGTGTTTTACCCCTCACCTTCAAAACCCTTCATCCTTCCTCTCCTTTGCCCAGTCCCATGGTCATGCTCACGACCTTACCATGGCCACTGTCCTCCTTCACTGAGACCCCCAGGCCAGGGGCGCTTCCCCTGGTTCGCTGTTGTTTCTTGCCCTCATCTCCACGCTTCCCGCCTTTTCCAGTTGGGGTTCCCTGGTTCACGGCTGGGAGCGCCCCTGACTCCTTTGCTCCTCTCTGACTTGGGTCCTCCTGATAAAACTTGGCTGTGGTTAATGCCATCCCATTGCCTCCTACATGTCCGCACTTGAGTAGCCAAAACTTCTTGGGGAAAACATACGGTTGGGCCAACTGATTATATATTCAAATCAGGGCCGCAAATCTCAAATGAACTCCTATGCACCTGTTATTCCTACCACATTGCCCTAGTAGGGTGATGCTTCCTTCTCACCAAGTTTCTTAATACCTTCTTTCCTTGTCTCCTGCATTCTCTCCTGATTACCTCCTAATTGAGGAGATCTCCTTACGTTTTACTAAGAAAACCAAATCAGCTAAGAACTTCCCTATTACTCACCACCTACATCTGCCCACGTCTGTACCTATGTTCACATCTTCCAGCTTCCCTCTCATTATAGTTCTATCCTTATTTAAATCCAACCCATTCACGCATGTTCTAGACCCCGCATCCATCCTTTCTAAAGAACTTTGCGCCACAATTTTCTTGTTTTCTGTGTCCCATTTCTCAAACAGGATTATTCCCATGAGCATTGAAACATATAACATTTTCTGTCTAAGCACACACACAAAAGCTCACTTGCACCACATTATTTTCTCTGCTTCTCTTCACAGAAAATGTCTTGATTTTGTTGTTTGTACTTTCTCTACTTCCTTACCTCATATTCTCCTCCAATCTGCTCCCAATTCTGCTATTCCACCGAGAGTGTTCTTATCAAGGTCACCAGTGACCTTTTTGTTTTTAAAATCCAGTGGTTAAGATTTTGTCAGAAGCGCATACAACTGACTACCTTCCTTCCTGAAACAATTTTGCTCATCTTTTCCGCAATAGCTGCTTTCTGGTCTTGCTCCCACCACCCTGGCTGCTCAGTCTTAGTGTCCTTCTGCTGGCTGCTTCTCCTCTGCTCAACCTCCAAAGGATGGCGTGACCAGAGTCTTTCACTTCTCTACGTATGCACACCGCAGGCAGATAATCTCATCGCCTGTACAGGGATTACGCTGAAATTGTATTGCTATCTCAGATTGCTCTCCTGAACTTACATGTTCACCTGCTACTTAACCTCTCTATTGGCTGACTAGTGGGCACTACCTGGAGGCCTCCCGAATCATTCCCTCTCCCTGAACACACACCTAGACCGCACACTGCAGGCTCCCTTCCCAGTGGGTGTGGCTGTGTGACAGATTTCCAGCTCAGGGCATGTGCGCAGAAGTGATGTACATCCCTTTTAGGTTTGGCCCATTAAAACCTCTCACACGTGATTGTCTATACTCTTCATCTTTCAAATGGATACAGATGAGCCCAGTGACTTTTAAAGCCAAATGTTGAAGATGGATGGGCTATAACAGGAAAGGAACATGGATCCCTGAATCACCAGTTGGAGGACAGCTGCCTACCCATCAAGAATAACTGATTTGGATTTTAACTGAGCCAGAAATAAAATCTTACTGTATTAAGCCATTGAATTCTGGTGTTTGTCCGTAAGAGCAGCTTGATGAAGGTAGCATCTTAACCCTAACCTGCCCCAAGCAGAACTTCTGTTTCCCTACATCCCATACCTGTTTGTCTCTCACTCTTGCCCGTCTCAGTAATGGGGCCACCGTTCGTCAGCTGCTCTCTGCTAGACAAGTGCTTACCACGCGCAGTGTGAGGTACTCATTGATACGTGCTGCGTAACTGTGTGTTATCCTTCATTCATCTCTCTCTCTCTGACATTTAATCCATTAGCCCTGTAAGCTCTATTTCACAATACCCGTCTCCTTTTCTCCATCTCTACTGTAACCGTCTCAGCACAGACTTCGTCACTGATCACCAGTAACATCATTGCAGTAGCGCCCTAACTAGACTCCTCTGTTCTTTCCCCCTCTAATCCAATCCTCTCGTAGCAGCTGGATTGATTTTCTGAAAATGTAAATCATGTTCTCCGTGTTAAAGACCCACGGTGATTTCCCACCACACTTAGAATAAAATTCCAGTCCTGGCGCTGGTCTACAGGGCCCCGTAACCTGACCGCTGCGTCCTCTCAGATTCGTGTTGTCCCGCTTACTTCCTTGCTCACGCAGCTCTGGCTGCACTGGCCTCCTTTCTGTCCATGAACACATCAGGTTTGTCGTCATGGTGGGGCTTTTCTCTGGCTGCTTCCTCTGTCTGAAATGTTCTTCCTGCATTTCTTACGGCCTGCTCCTTCTTATGGAGGTCTCAGCTTCCATGTTCCCTCTGCAGAGAGGCCTTCTCTGGTCATCCAACATAAAGAAGCCCCCAGTCACCCCCTATCACAGTACCCTGTTTTGTCTTTATCATTGAACTTAGAACTGTTTGACATTTCAAATGTGCATTTTACTGTCTTCCTTCTGCTCCCACAAAGGACTTTGCTAACCTTGTTCAATAGTATATTCTCATCACTAGGAACGGTGTCTACCATTTAGTACATGTCTAATGTGTAGCTCAAAATTATTAAGAAATTTACCCAAACTTACACAAATTTAAACACAGTCTTGCCTCTTTGATTTATTCAAGGCTTGTATGTGATGCGGTTAGCTTGTTGCCTAGATGAATGCTATTGATGATGATTATTATTAAAAAAAAACTTTTCAATTTTACAAAACTAATGTTTTCCTTGCATAAAATCTAGAAAATACAAACAGGCAAAAATTTTAATTAAAAAGCAATTGTAGTAGCCTTCCTGAGCTAATCATCATTAATATTTTGGTGTTTCTTTCTAGTTATTTACACACATATTAAGTAAAAGCAACATCATTTTCTCACAGTGGAATATTGGACATGTCCTTCCAGGTTATATTATTCTTGCACAACAATCATCTTCTTAGAGGGAACTTCAGCCCAGCTTCAAGTTTGTGGTGGTTATTTCTTGGGAAAGTTTCTCTGGGTCTGCCAAGCGTGTACAGCCTCTGGCCAAGGTCCCGCACCTCTGCAGGCACTGGGCTGTGTCAATTCATCGCTGCCACTCTCCGGGGGGTGCTGTTGAAAGATAATGTTGTGCTCTCCGTGGTTAATTTTCTTGTTCTTAAAGCTAAACAGTGAGACCTGCTGTAGGTTTCGGAGACCCAGCTGGTTCGGTGGTGACAGGCTAATGTCTCCCAGAGTGACCGTAGCAGGTTGCGGATTGGCAGTGACGAGACTGACCTCCATTACCTTGTAATAAAAACAGGAATCTTCCTAAAAAGCCCAACAAGAGAGGGGCACAGTGAGGGCTGCATCCTTCTTGCCTTAGGTCCTGGCCAATTGTCATGCAGTTACTGAAGCCCCAAAAGGCAGCACATTCTGTTGTGGCTCAGTTACAATTTACTTTTCAAGTGCTGTACATTAAAGACAGAGTTACGGCTAACACAGAATGCAAGACCCGAAGGCCAGAAAAAAGGGAAATCAGACTTAATACCCTTCAGGCAAAAACATTTTTTAAAAATGATCTATCTTACTAGATTTCTAGGGTGATTAGTCCAAAGACATTTTGACTCTGCATTTGGTCAAAGATTAGTGAATTTGGTTCTCCAATAATTAGAGGTTAAGGTGAATCAGCTTCTTAGTTCATGTTGCTATACACTCAAATTCCACAGATAATTCTCATCAGCAGGCCTCTTCCGTAGTTCTGCAGGGGAACTTTCTACGAGATACGGTGTGGTAGGCTGAATAATGTGCCCCCCCCATAAAAAAGATGTGCCCACGCTAATTCCCAGAATTTGTGAATATGTGATCTCACACGGCAAAAAGGACCGCGAGGGCAGGATCAACACAAAGACCTTGAGAAGGGAAGAGTAGACCGGGTTCTCAGGACGGCTCCAGCGCAGTCACAGAGGTCCTTACGAGACACGGGCAGTCGGAGAGGGTGATGTGTGGGTGCAGGCGGAAGTCAGAGATGAAGAGAAGATGCCCTGGCTTTGACGAGGGGGAAGGGGCCGCAGACAGGCCAAGGAAGGTAGGCGACCTCTGGAAGCTGGAAGAGGCGAGAAAACGGATTCTTCCCGAACACCTGCTGGAGGAGTGCAGCCCGGCGGACACACGTGCAGGACCCCGGAACTGCTAACTGAAGTATTGTTTTAAGCTACTCGGTTCGTGGTTGTTCATAGCAGCAACAGGAAACTAATGCACGTGGTCTGTGTATAGTTCAGAGGAGACTCTGAGCCGGGGCGGCATGTCAGCTCTGACCCGTTAGTAGGTGGTGTCTAGGGTTCTGGGTTGAGGGCGGTTCTGGGACTGAGTCTAGATCGACTCAGTGAGAAATGTTACGACCAGTTAGCAGTGGCCGCCTTAGGTTCAGGGTGCTCACGTCTGCTTCAGGCCTGAACGTTTTTGCGGTGGTCGGGCAGGTGGCCTACAGAGCCCCACAACCGAATGCGCCGGGCAGCTCTGGAGGAGGCAGTTCACACCGGACGCTGGTGCAAATGGAGATGGCCGAGGTGTGTGAGTTTCGGTGAACAACGCGGCTAAGTTTCTGGAAAGGGGAAGAGGACTGGATTTACTCAAATTTTCCAGTCTTTCGGAGCCCTTGGTTCCCCTCACATTAGTGAACCCACTAACTTGTAACTCGGGGTCATTTGAAGCCAGTTTAACTCCATTTTACCGTCAGTGGAAAACCAGACTAAGCAAAAGGTGTTTTGGGATAAGTGTGAGAAATTTCCCGTTCTTTAAGACATGGAAATCCGGGAATCTCACTTGTGAAAATAGAGCCACAGAATACTTAGGACCACCAGGTGTTTTCTGCCTTTGTCATACCGTTTACTTTTAACTTTGCCCCTTTCCCTGGTCCCTTGTCTCCTCTGTTCAGGCGTGTGGACACCTGGTACCCACATTGAGGGGAACGGGGTCTCCTGGGAACAGACATAGGAACCTGAGGATGAATCATGACTTAAGTGTCGAGGACGGTCTTGGTGAGTTAGAACCAAGACCTGTTGTTTGTTATTGACGGCTTGGCTGCTGTTACCCGCCCTCCTCTTTCTATGGTGCGACTGCTGTCTGTAAACTCACAGAGGACACCCTTGGCGGCTGCAGGACATAATTACCACACTCCAGAATACCTTTCAGGCATTTGGATCTATGACTACCTCTTTGGATTGCTCCCCTGCTAACTAATATGTTACCGGCTTGACACAATTGACAGCCGGCTGCGCCGGTGGCTGAAGGACCGCCTCTGGGGCTGTCTCAAAATGAGGTTAATGATGGGCTAGATGAGCTCCCTGGGTTTCTTAGACATCATCTACCTGGGAGCAGAATATGTGTGGGGCTCCGGTATGATGACAAGGGTGGTTTCCCCACACAGTCAGATGTACCGAATGGGCCAATTATTCTCCCAGGTGGACCATGGGGGTTGTTTTGCTAATTTTGAATGTAATTAAAACACAGCAAAGTAAAGCAAAGCTAGACAACTCCTGTAGCCGCAGAAGGCCCAGAGGGGAAAGGATTCAGAAGTGAACAAAGTTGCATCTTCTTCTGGGAAGAGACGTAGGGGAGGGGGCTCCCTTCAGCTTGCTCTCCCATGTTCCCACCTTCATTAGGACAAAACACAGGCTAATGGGGTTCAGGCTGAAGCTGCGATCCCAGACCAAAAGGATGCTTCATGGCTATGTAGATCAACTCACGATATTACAGATAAGGAAGCAAAATCTCTGATGAGGAAAATGCTTCCTCAGGGATTCCTAACTTGTTAGTGGAGGAATCAAAACCAGAATTCATTGCTCCCAAATTCTAGCTGGGGAAGAAGACATCCTGAGGATGTGCTGACTTGGGCCAGAAGGTTCCCACCCAAATTTTGAGCACCCTGTGGGCAGGAATTATGCTTGTTCCCGTCTTCATCCCTTGCCTCTGGTACCTGGACAACAGAAGATGCTCAGTCAGTGTTTGCTGAGTGAACTAACGAATGCCCCATGAATGGCTGATGGAGGTGGAAGGGTTGAAACTTTCATCAACACTCAGAAACCAGAATGGACTTCTAAAGCATGAGATGGACTTTATCTTTATTGCCTGGTTTCTTTTTCTTAGCCTTCATCCATCTTGCATTAGATTAAAGACAGACCATGGAGCAGAGTGTCTAAAACTCTGGGTGTCTCTGTGGAGCCACACTATTCGGCATATTGGCCAATAGCCGCATGAGGCTGTTAAGCGCTTGAAATGTGTAGCTAGTTTGACATGGGATGTGCTGCAAGCGCGGTGTGCACACCCAATGTTAAAGACAGAACAAAAAAAGGGAGTATAAAATATGTCCTTAATACTTTCAGAACATTAATTGTATGTTGAAACAATAATGTTTTACACGTGTTGAGTTTAATATGTTAAGATTATTTCTACGTTTTAAAAACTTTTTCTAATGTGACTACTAGAAAATTTGGAATTATGCAAGTACCTCACGCTTGTGGTTTGCATTGTTTCTGTTGGATGGCTCTACTGTACAGTGTCCATTTCTGCGTGTGGTTGGCAAGTGAGGTCTAAGACTGGATGAAGCAGCAGTTACCTATTTGCGTAAAGTATCGACCAGTTAACAACTTAAAGGTAAATATCCAAAGGATTACTGCTAGCAGTAGCATTTAGTGAGGATGTGTCTTCCTAAGTCAGTTCCATTAGTAAATTCGCCCATGTGTCAGCTGGAGACAGGACCTCAGAGAGGCTACGGAATGGGGACCAGTAGTGGGAGCCAGACTCCACAGCCTGTGCTCGCTCCTTCAGGTTTTGAAGCACGGTGTTTCAAGATGATGTTGTGGTGTGATCCGGGCCGAAGTATGCCACAAGCAATTTATTACGCACAGTAAGTAAAGTCTCGAAGCTTGTGATTGCTTCTTTGCACAAATTAGGTTCTATTCGAAGCCACCTCTAGTTCACTCCTCTCCTTGCCTGGCGTTCTGACCAGGAACCGGGCACGCCCATGACAGGATGGCGGGTGGCATCCTGTCCTGCACCATTTTCTCCCTTAGTTACTGCGTATGTGCCAGGCAATTCAGCTTCTGCTAGTCTTTGAAGCCACCAATTCTTTCCATTCTCAGGGCTTTTGCTCTTGCGTTTCCCTCTCCTTGAACGTAACTGGAAGTTGATGCCTTGACTTTCAGCACTGTGAATTTCCTCTCATCCTTTTAGTCTCTGCGTAAGTGCTACCTGCCCAGAGGTAGTTCAGAGTTGGTCTCAGCTTCTGGTTTCTGCTTTAGACCCTTGTTTGTCTTTTCCTGTCTCTTATTCCAATGGGTAATTATTTAATCCACGTGTGGCTAGCGATTTGCTGTTGGCTTCACAGGAGAGGCACAGGTCGCACTTGCTCTCCTCCGTGTCTCAGTCACCTGGCATCCAGCCCGGTAGGCAGCACGGAATTCCTCTTCGTTGAGTGGTGAATGAACGCAACAGAGCATGTTTAAGACCACAGAAGCTGAAATTGTGTGTCATCTCCAGAAATGCTCACTGTCTCACACAGGCAGTGGCTGTCACTGGGCGCTGAATCTGTTTTCGTGATTGCACGGGAGGCCAGTTTGGGGCAGGAGCACAGATGTCCTCACCAGCCCGAGGTCACGTCGGTGAAGGAATGGCTGAATTGAGCTCGGTGAAAATGTAGTTGCGTGTACCGGAGCTCATCTCTATGCACAAAGCAAAAGACCTGCTTAAAAACCCCTGGGGTCCCTACTGCTTTAAAGTTGGGAAGTTCCTCAGCAACCTGAATACCTCTGTCCTGCATTTGATACATGAGTAATATCGTTAATTAGAAAGATACAACAGTATTAGCAGTGCTTTGCTTAATTTTAACACAGTTGACTCTCATGTGGTGCAAGGCACTGTCAAAAATGAAAGGGAATGGGACAAGTTCTGTCTTGAGAATTATATGTAAGAATTTCTCAATATACTTCAGGATGAGAGGAGCCACCTAAAGTTTTGCAAATCAGGATTAGGAAGCAACAGGGATGGGCAGGAAATGCTCCTAGGTAATTTGGGGGTGGTGGAGGGCACTCCCATGTAGATTTTTTTTTTTCAGGTGGGGGCCTTTAGGAGAAAATCCTGTAGATAGGACCCTTGGAGATGATGTCTGTGCCCGGGTTCGGGGAGGTTCCAGGCCGGGTTTGGTGACCACAGGCTGTACGGAAGGCTCAGCATGTTCAGCTCAGGGTTACTTGGCTGTCTGGCATGTGCTTTTGCCTCCCGTTCACATCACACACACAAGCCTCGCGTGCCCCTTTCCTGCTGCTGCTCCTGGCTGGAGGGGGAGCTAAGGGTGGCTGTTTGTGGGAGCGGCAGCTGTGGAACCAAACTCTTGCCACTACCCTCACTTCCACGCAGAAGCAGCTTCTATTAAAGTCAAATCGGAGGTGAAGTAGACCAGCCTCTGTTTCCCTTCTCAGGGGGTGCCAGCTATTTTCAACCCAGACTGGTCAAAAATTAATATGTCATCATTCTATCTAATGCTAGGTCAGTGTGAACGCAATCATAGAATTTCACGTTGCTTACAATGAGGATGCTGTGAATTTTGCACATGTGCATACGGGGAAGACAAAACAGATGAAGAGATGAAGCTGTAGATCCCTGGGCCAGCTGTCAAAGAGAAAAAGGCCTTGATGCCAGCGACAGGAGCTAAGCCCATCCTTTTCAGTTCTTTCAAAGTGAAGGTGGGTTTGAGCAGAGAAAATCCTATTGTGCTGAACGATTCCGTCGGGGAAAAGGTGGAGACTTTGGAATACAAATGAACGCCAGTGAGTTGGAGAATAAAGACTCCCCCTTATCCATGTATTATGGGCTTCATGTGTGATGAGCATGCATGTTTCCAGATTAACCCCAGCCTGCCAGGGCCTGTTTAAGGGTATTATTATTAACAGCATCTTTGATCCCAGCGAATGTTGACCATACCTGTCTGGGGGGCATGTGCTCTGATTGGTGGTGGGGTCCTGCTTGGGCACGTGGGGAAATCTCAGGAGGGAAGGAGGTGGACTTTCAGTCCGCAGAAATTTGGGATTTGCTAAGGTGCAGGGGGTGGGGGGAGCAGGTGTGGGGCAACTCTGGTTGTGAAGCAGAAGGAGTCTGCAGAGGCATTCATAGTTCCTAAGATTATTCTGGGTCCAGGATTTGTCTTCAGCTTTGGAAAAAGCAACTAATTTTGGAAACTGAATGTAAAGGGGAACTCAGTAAGAGTATGAAGGTGGAGAGAAGGAAGAGTGTAGTAGACCCAAGAAGTAAGTTTTTAAGACCGAGACAGGCAGAGAGAGAGGTGAAGGAAGAAGGTTTGGCAGGACGAGCGCTGGTGGAAAGGAAGGTGACGTGGTGAAAGGAGGAGTGTGGCTGTGGGCTTGCTGCTGCTCTTTCCCCGCGTCATGCCCTGCGTCCTTTCCGTCGTGACTTCTGTAGGAAAAGGGGGGCAGTGGGAAAAGTGTCCAAGGCGTCAAAGACCGTTCTTCTCTCGTCTTCATCCTCTACTTTCTCCTCCTTTCTCCTCCTTTGTTGCTTCCTTTATCACCTCTTCCTTCCCTTCCGTTAGAGTTCAGACATTCTGGGGAAATTTAGCCTGAGTGTTGGATGTGCCTGTTTGGTTTCTGGAAAGTCTCTTAATGACCCTGCTTCAGAGACCCTTCGACTGCACGGTGGAAATGAATTACTTGTGCCTGTGAAATACGCTGCCTCTCAGACCATGCTCACCTGTGAATGGTAACTGAGAGTATAAATTACGTGTTGTTAAACAATGTGTAGGTGTGAATCCTTTGAATAAAGAACTACAGAAAATGAAGTGTATTTTAAAATGCGTAATAAAATAACGAGAGTTGGGCAGTAGTTCTCCTCTCCTCCTGGTCACTTCATGAGGATTGCTCAACTGCAGTCTCGAAAGCCTGGCCGTGCAGGGAAGGGTGTGACGTGTAATCCCTTTTCTGAGATGCGGGGCTCAGGGAAGATATTTTTCATTTTAAAAAAGAGGTTAAATATATCTATTCTGAGTAACATAAACAAAAGCATTACATGTTATTACTCAACATTGCTCTATTTCCAAGATAACAAACTTCAATATACCACTCTTTGAAGAATCATCACTCTCTCTTGCTTTTTCCCATGGAAGGTCTTGACATCGGGTTTCATGGGATGTAGAGGAGGATGGCTTAAATTCATCTTCCAAGCAACCAGCCAAAATAAAGGAATCTGGAGATGGAGGGCACTTTGAAATTCACGTAGTGTTAGGGGAGCTGAAATGTCCCACTTTACGTTATCACTCTTCTTGTGGTTGGGGGTGTGCCCTGCCACCTGCTCGAGCCCTGCAGAGGTTCCAGGTGGTGGAGAGGCTGACAAGAGCTCCGCGTGCACTGAGACAGCGGCAGGGTGTCTCTTTGCTCGCTGGAGCAGATGGCTCTGTACAAGCTCTTCAAGACAGTCCGTGCCCTGGTTTCCGGCTCGGATCACTGAACTGGAAACGTGTCTGTCCGCAGAGATGCTCACCTTTGATGGGAGAGAGCTCTCTTTTTGCCATTTACATACCTCTTTTCTGATGTTTTGTCCTTGAAATGAGGCTCCTGAGTGGCTGGTAGTTGAAGCGTATGGATTGGTGGTTGCCTGAACTCTCCAAGCAGTTGGTCTTCCGCTTTTCTTTTTTGGTGAGCAGCTCTATCTGTAAAATAAATGACTGTCACCATGTACCCTGGCCGTTTGCATGACAATGTGAAATAAAGATCGCAGAGGCCCTGAGAATGCCTGCCTGGCAATCACACTTGTGTGTGTGGTTTTAGCCAAGAACTGCTAAAGCCTCTCAGATGTTCCAGCATTTCAAACTGGGAACCATACTTACAAGCATCTTTTCACAACTAAGAAGACTTTGGAGAGAGAGAGAGAGATCAGTGAAGGGAGTGATGCTCATTTTGAGCAGGACGATGCTTCACTGGCATGAAAAAGCTGTTGGAATTCTTGCTTTTCCTCCTCCCTCCCTCCCTCCCTCCTTCCCACCTGCAGGCCCGACTGCAAATCCCCTTGTAATTATCCCCACCACCGAACCCTGGAAGGCTCACCTTCGACAACAGGGCATATTAGAGGGGCTAAATGTCTCTTGCCGCCCAGGCAGAAATATTCTTTTGTTTGAAGAGGAAGTTTGCTCATCCAAAGATTATGTTCTCCTGTGATTGTGCCATGGTCGGAAGGGAGAGAGATTTTCCCGTTCCCTCGGCTGACTGTTGTGGAAAACATTGTAATATCAGGGTTTATGTTGGCGAGGTAGGAGTTACAGAAGATTCTGAGGTGGTCTCGTTGCCACTGAAAGGTAATATAGCCATTTTCCGGGATTAGAGAGGATGGGGGAGGAAGAGGAGCTGCAAAGCGGGTACTTTCGTGTTATGTGTGATTCTTCCCGTCTTTGGGGATGCTCCTCTGGCTTAGTGGGACACATGCTCTAGGCACACCATCCTGTGGGCAGGAAAATGACACCGGTACCCTAGTTGGTTTCCACTCCGGCGCCCCATGTGCACACTGCTGACCTAAAGTGATGTATTTCAGGCCCACCCATGACGGGCACTAGCAACAGGATGCAAAGCCCTGTAAGGTTCCTCCTGCTTAGGGGCCTGTGCTTCTCACTGGAGGCTTCTCACACATACAGCAAAATGATTAGGGTAAACTGATCAACGGCCACTTCGATGTAGATCAAACACAGTGTATACATAAGTAATTAATAGTAAACAAATCATTGGTAAATTACAAGGAAGTTATAACTGCAATCGACTTTGGTTGTCGACTACTGAACCCACCTCACCGGACTTTTGGTGAGATGTTAGCCGGGAGTGGTCTGGCGTTGGATTTATCTTGTAGGCAGTCCAGTGTCCATGGGGTTTGCTTCTGGGTCCTGTGAGGGTCTCAGGTCCGATGATCAAGCCCAGGGATGCTAACTGTACTCTCGGTCAGGGCAGACGGAGCTTATCAGTCTTGACCGATACTCAACCAAGTGTGGTCTCAGGTTGAATGCACTTAAGCAGTCCAGGATTTAGGGTCCTGTGAGGGTCTGCCGCCAGATGTAGGAATGATAAAGGCGTAGCAAGTGTGTCTCTTCTTCCGGCCCCAGCCACGGCACACGTCGCCAACTGATCCTGGCCTCCATGCTGCCGCTGTTTCCAGGCAGCCGCAGGGACTGGCCTGAGGGACGCAGCCCATTGGTGGTCCACGGCCCACTGCTTCCTGATGCTTGAAGTGATGTTCTCATTTCAAGGCTTCACAGAAATTCTCTTTTCAATGCTTGAAGTTCGATTCTTAACGGTTCTGACTAGTCCACACGGGATTGGTTCAAGTTCTATTCGTTATTGCTATTCAACAAGTTTGCATTATAAAAATGAACGTCAGCATGGCAGAATAAAAGGAGAATGGTGGTGTTTGTTCTGCGCTCGTCTCTTCCTCTTATTGGTAGTGTGACCTTAGGCAATCATCCCGTTGGGCATCGGGCTTTTGTGTGTAAGATGGACATAACAAGATTTAACTTGCAAAATTATTCTGAAGACAATAAGCGATATAAGTAAATAGCCTAGACTGTTTCCTGCTCTGTTTTAAGCACTGATAAGTGGCAGCCAGGGTGAGCGCTAATGGAGCTGAGGGGGCTCGTACAACAATCGCTAGCCGCCGTTTTCTCTCCATCCTGATATTTCCTTGGTGGGCATATCGCAGATTGTAATCATTTTTGTATGTGTGTCTGTTTATTTCTCAGGTCATCCCCACCGGAACGCAGACTCCACGGGTGGCCAATTTTGGTTGCTGCCGCATCGTTCGTTATGTCCTTTTTATGCCCATAGTTGTTGGCACAGAGTTGTCAGTCAGTAGATACTTGTTGAAACACCGAATATGCTTCCTTTGTTTTTCTTAATAAGATAATCTGCAGGAGACTGTTATGCAGCTCCCCTCTGCAGTGCCCCCTTCGAGGCTTGCCAGGGGCCGTGTGAAAATGCTGGTTTCCTGGGCATTGTAAGCAGGAGAGGGGTTAATAGGCTTCCTGGGCTTCGCGTCAGGGATGAGTCTCTTCAGGACTGGAGGCTGCCTGGGAACCTTCCTGACACTGCCCAGTGGGGCCGGTGGATGGGTCTCAGCTCAACAGTTCTGACCGCCCTCGAAGGAGCTGTCCGATCCCGGGTTGGACCTGGCAGGGCTTTACTGTTGAACTCTTCCAGGCAGACACCATGATGCTGCATCGCTCAGTAACGTGCCATACGCAGCTCCGCCTCTTGGAACGGGGCTGGTCCGCGGGGCTATGTTGAAAATGTGAAGCACACCCCAGATATTGAAGACTTCATATGAAAAAAAGAATGTAAAATACGTCATTAACAATTTTAATGCCGATTACTTGTTGAAATGGTGGTTTATTGGGTGAAGTAATATCTATCATTAAAACTAGTTTTACTTTTCGTTTTTATTTTTTAAAAAATGTGACCACTAGAAACTGTAAAATGGCCCACGTGGCTCACATTTGTGCTTGCATTCTATTTTCTGCGCGAAGGGAATATATTTTGGGGGGCAGGGCAGAGGGAAGAACAGTGGGTCAGGTGTCCAGAGAGCTTCTCTGAGTCCTGCTTCTGCACTGATTCAGCGTGTGACCTTGAACAAGCCGTCTAACTGTTCTGCACCTTAGATCTGCACGCAAAGGCTGCTCAGAGGCTTCATAGCTGAGGAAGAAAAGCGGTGTCGGAGAGCTATACAGTTACAACGTGGTAATTGTCTCACTCTCACTCCTGAAGCCGCTTCGTGTGCCGTCCGGGGTGTGGGCCAACGCACCCTCCGATTCTGAGAAGAACGCCCCGAGGGCGCTTTTCCTCTGCACCGGGCTCGCTCTTCGATGGAGGAGCGCGGAGTTCAAGGAGAAAGGCAGGGTGTCCTGCCTGTTGTGGCTAACTGCACCATGAGCAGGATTTTCTGTCAAGGTGGAGTTCCCTTCGAAACTACGGTTCTTACGAAACAGGCTGACAGACTGTGTAATTCTCATTCTTAACATCTCTGTCCTGTGTTATGCTATACTCACTCAGAAAAATAGTCAGTATTTGGACACAGTGGGTACATAATAAAATTAGATGTAATGACCTATAGACTTGGACAGTGCAGACCTTTCTGTGTATCGGAGGCTCTGGGAAACTTACTGTCTTCCCATAATCTCTGCTGGGAAGGAATCAGAACTCTGATGATGGTGTTCATCTAATTTAGCCTGTGTCTATTTAATTTAGATTGTGTCTTTCTAATTTATATTATGGCCCTCTTGATTGAAATTGAGTCTCCCTTAATGTTCTATATGGTGTCTACTGTGTTTTCCATGTGCAGATAATAGGAACACAAAGAAGCATCTTAGATTCTTGATGTGTTTTTTTGTTAATGTCATCTTTGGAGGAAAATCTCTTTCAGAAATTTTGGACTTTTAAGTTATGTCTCTGTGTCTCCCAAACATTTAGCAAAAAGTGGAAAACTGAAGGGCCCACTATTTAAACATTTTGATGATTGGTGGACTGTTTTCATTAAAAAATCTGGCTATTTGATATTACATAGGCTTGGTATTATGCTCTGATACTTCTTTCACTTACCTATATAATTACAGACTTGCTGCATTAAGCCTGTCTGTCTTCTGGAGGATAAAACTCAAGGGCCCACAGTTGTATATGACCTTCAGGTTGCCTTTCAATGCATTTTCTAATTCCTCTTTTTCCTTTTCTGTAGTTGGATGTGAAAGAAAAAGTGTGGGCTCTGGAGTCTACCAGTATTAGCAGCTGTACTCTGCTGCACAGCTTGGCAGCCTCGAGCAAGTTATCTAATCTCTTTGGGCCTCATTCCTTACCCTACTTTAGGGTAAATTATGTCTAGCTTGCTCCCTTGTTTGAGGATTAATTCAGATCGCCTCCATACGATGCTTAGTATGTAATGATAGACTTGCTTATAAAAAGCTGAGTTAAAATGATGCATTTGACTTTTTGCAAATTCACAGATCTACTCAGGACTTTTTCCCCCTCAAAGATAATTTTTTAGGTTAATTCTCAATATCTCTACAAAATATTTACTTATGCATTTATGATTTTCCATGCCTAATTTGCGGAGAAGGGGAAATGGAGTCACTTGACGATAGAGAGTCCAGGCACTGTCCCTCTAGGCATGATGTCCTTTTGTCAGAGTAATAAAAAAGTATGAAAATACTGACCTTTCCTTGTTGGTGAAGTATCTACTCCAAACCATTTATTATAATATCGCTCAATAGAAACAGGGAACTCAGTGCCCAGATCACCCTCCACGGTGAACAGGCACCAGATGTGCACTACTCACTGGGTAAGGTTCAAAGAAGACTAAGAGATAGTCGCCGTCCTCAAAGAATTTGGCGTCTGATGGGTGATGCAGGACCCACTGAACAGCAACAAGACAAACACATCAACATATGTTTGTCGGATCACCTCTACGTTCAAAGGCGTATGTTAATGCATGTGATTGGCAGAACAATAAGGAAACAAAATTCAGAGAGGAGAGGGTCTGCCTCGGGCTGAAGGAGACAGGGCAGTTCTCGATGGAATAATCTAAGGCTGTGGTTAGGAACCCTTACCAGGTCCTGCCTCCTGAGCTTGGGTTTCAGCAGGTCTGCGGTCGGAGCTGAGATTTTGCATTTCTAACAAGCTCCCAGGTGCTGCTGCTGCTGCTGGTCTTTGGGCCGCTCTTGAGTTTCGAGGCTAAGGGATGAGCTGGATCTAGCTCTGGGAGGAGAATTGAGGAGTGCGCCCCAGATGGGATGTGCCCAGTTCTGCCTATGAATTTCTGGCCTTGGCCTCCCAAATACTCGTCCCTCAGTGCCCCTTCATTGTGGTTGGCCAGTGTCACGTGGTTTCGCCAAGTGGTGAAGCTACATGTTGCATCTGTTCTTTATTCAGGAAGAGAAAATTCCCACCTTTGCTGCAATGGCCTGTAACCCTGCCTTCTCTTTCTGAAAAATATTTGCATTTGGCTCTGGCTGGTGCGGCTCAGTGGCCTGAGCACCGGCCTGCGAACAAAGTGTCACGTGTCTGATTCCCCTTCAGGGCACATGCCTGGGTTGCATGCGGGCCGGGTCCCCAGTGGAAGCCATGTGAGAAGCAACCACCCATTGATCTTTCTCTCCCTCTCTTCCCCTCTGCCTAAAAATAAATAAATAAAAAAACCTAAAAAAAAAGTGCATCTGAACATTGACTCTGCCTCTCCACTCTCACCCTGTTCACACCCTCCGTCTGCAACTCTTATTTTTGCAGCAGTGAACTTGCTGGG